>RCUC01090892.1:0-15126 GCA_003697995.1 Taxidea taxus jeffersonii | reverse complement strand
ATTTCAAACTAATTTTTCTGCATGATTTATGACCCCTAAAATTTTTGTTATTTTTGTCAATTGAAGTCAAATTTACTTAATAGTATTTTTTTCTAATTAAAAATTAAATGCACTGGGGTGCCTGGGTGGTTCAGTGGGTTAAAGCCTCTGCCTTCGGCTCAGGTCATGATCCCAGGGTCCTATGATCGAGCCCCGCATCAGGCTCCCTGTGCAAGTGGGGAGCCTGCTTCCCCCTCTCTCTCTGCCTGCCTCTCTGCCTACTTGTGATCTCTGTCTGACTTGTGATCTCTGTCTGTCAAATAAATAAATAAAATCTTTAAAAAAATTAAATACATTAAGCTTCTGTAAATAAGTTGCAATATTATTGTTTATAATATGAGTTAATCTTCGTATTATACCTGAGAGAGAAAATATTAAATTTTTTAAGACCCATAACCAGAAAAATGGTTTTATTTCCTCTGTTTAATTGACAGTAGCATTCAGCACAATAGCATTTAACTTTATATATATATATTATACATACATATATGTGTATATGTATGTATAATGCTACTGGTTTTTTAATCTTTTAGGATTTCTATATCATTTCACTATATCCCATATTATTAGGCTAAGGAAATAAATGCATATTCCTATAGGAGCAACTGAATTCCTTGCAAATATTTTTGTGAAATCAAACCAAAAAGGGAAGTGGGTTGTGGAGTTGTGTTAAGCCTGCTGCCTGATTCTCATTAGATTCATTCTACATTCTTTTAAGTCCTAGGCACATGGTCTTCAGTTATTTTCATGACTGCTGTAATGGAATTACCATTTCAAGTTTGTAGGATTTGCAGGAGAAACATGATAGGAATAGCAGGAAGGAATGGCTCACTCATAAACAATCTACCAAAATTTTGAACTGATTAGGTTTGAATGGCTAAAAGAGAGAGTGGAGAAATGTAGCCTAGTTTTCTTTTCCTTCAGTTTCCTGTTGCATTATGTGGCTTCTTGAATGTTGCATAATATAAATCATTTTACAACTAAAAGACGAGTTTGAGCTTGCAAACTCAGCAGATTTACTTAATTTCATTTTTCCAGTTGGATATCTGCACCAGTTCAAGCCAAGAGAGTATCTCATGTCACCTAATGCAACAAATAGTTCCTGGAGCTTTTGCGGCAATATCCACAATGTTGGCAGACACACATTTTCTTTCCTCTGCCAAGCACCATCAACATTATTTTTGGGTGGATCTGAATCTGAACAGTCCAGAGTTTCCATTACATCTTTCTAATTGTTAAAAAGGGGACCTGCTATAATTCTTGAAAACTAGTCTGTTTAGTCATCGTCGTTGCCATAACATCAGATTGAAATATTGCTTCTCTCCGTTGGTTTGGCCACAGCATAGCAGCCAGCCTAGTAGCGTCAAGGCATTAGGAAGGCAAAGCAACCCACAGTCAACAGTATGAATGGAACAATTCACACTGTTGTACATAGATATAGAGGTTAAACCCAAACACATGAAAAAGTGATGCTGGAAGCACTTGGGAACAGCTGGGCCAGATGAATAACTCAATTGGATGCCATGAGGAACAAATTAAACAACTGACTGGAGACCAGGCTGCTCCTGTGACAGACACTTTAATCAGGAAGTCAAAAGCTGATTGACAAGATGAAAAGCTGGGTGACATGAAAAATGGAAACAGAAGGAACAACACAAGAAAAGGGCACCCCGGGTCAGCATGCTGACAAAAATAATCAAGTACGACAGGCCATAATCCAATCTTCGAATGTTTGGCATGGTGCTAGTTATGAGAATCTGCAGCCAAGAGGAAAGAAAACTATTATTAAGCAAAGAAATTATCTGGCTTTCTAGAACTCACTATTACATGTTCACTAGAGGATTTTCTTTGCCCTTTAAAAAATAAAACAAACAAGCATAATAGCTTTTGTTGCATGTCAAAAGATCAATTAAAAAGTGCGAATATATCTGTATATAAAGTCTTAAAAAGACAATGTATAATGGAGTTTTAAATTCATAGTTAAATAGGTAATATGCACATCAATTGCCTCAAATCACAAAGTATAGGACTTTTGCATGTTCTTCTATTCAAGGCGTAGAGGAAGAAGAGGTAGCAATTATTGAGAGGAGGTTTTTGTGGCCCACATAATAACTCTTATACTGGATTCTTACTGCTGAATTACTGTTGGAATCCAAGGCCCAGCTTTATGCCAGATAAGACATTTGTCTGTGCTAGTTGAATTATTTCTGATATGTCTCAGAATACCACCTGCATCGCCAAAGAGACATTGGGAGATATACTATCTAAAGAATGGAATAAGGATCAGGTTTTTAAAAAAGACAGACAACGTAAGAGTTTGTCATTCTTGAGATAAATATATACTTGCATGTCATGTGGCTTCAGGTTGTATTTCAATAGCATGTAGTTTACCAGAAGAAGGTCCAGAAGTATAAGCACTTTGTAGAGTGTGGACAGTAAAACTTCATGCCTTTTCGATAAACTCATCTGCCCTTTGGAAAAATGGAAAACTTGCAGTAAGCAGTTAAAGACCAGTTGGTACTCTCTCCTTTATATTCCTACAGTGGAGCTAAACCTACATCTCAAGAGAAAAGAGGAGATGTTTTAATTCATTGTCTTAGTCCACTGGTTTTCAAAACTGTGTTTCAAATCCCTAGGGATTTTTGAAAGAAAAGTATGGTCATGAAGGACATGTTTCATTTGTATTTACTCCATTACCTTTAGCTCCCACAGGTTTAGGAGTTCTGGGGCATTTAAAACAAACAAACAAATAAAAAAAAACCAAAACACCAAACAGTGGAAAAGTTTCCGGGTCTCAAAACTGTGTAAAAGAAGAAAATATCACTTTCAAGATACCACTCTCAGCTCAGATGGGGGACCCAGCTGGCATACTTCACATGCATAATCTACCTCATAGAAAGTCAGACTGAATATCTTACCTACAGAACTCTACATGTGCCAGGGTCATAACTGATGACTTTTCATTTTGTGGAATTTTCTTGAGTGTGTCATTGCGAATCTAAAAACTTGACTCTTACTTCTGCCTTGCACATAAATTCACCTGGGTCACAGATCTCATTGCCTTCATGAGCATGTGTCCAGCTGTCAAATAAATACTTCAGAAGGCCTTTAATTTTGCTATGAGCTCAGAGCTGAACTTTGAATGTTACTAATGTAAAGGCATCTTAAAGGATGATGCAGAAATTTTAGTAAGTCCTCAAAGCTTAAAGTCACACAACATCAAGCATTGTAGGAGAAAAGTGTATCCAGTGAATTTCTATTCTGGTTCACTTTGATCTTTTTGAAGGTCTGACTTATGCTCCGCCTATCTGCTATAAAAGGGAGCTGCATATATTAATCTAAAATAACCCCAGGCTGATTTGGCTTCTTGCACCTGCTTTTGCTTCCATCATACTCCTACCTGCCTCTAAACTTTGAACTCTGTGATCCCAGTGTTGCCCTACCTGCAGACCTCAGGAACCAGCTGTTACATAGGCTCTCCCCAGACTTTGTGTATTTCCCCCGGATCTTTGGCTTCACTCTTCCCTGACTCTTACTTCTGCCATCTCCACCCTCCAGGTCCTTTCTGATCCTGATCTTGTGGAACTAACTCCCTGACCCCAGCTAGTCAGTCTTTCCTGGCCTCATGGAGGGTTAGGGACAGAGTGTGACAGAAGTTAGTAATGAGGTGGAGAGCTTTGGTAGATTCAGATAATTGCATCACTCTCATGGCAATATTTATTATTATTATTATTATTTTAATTTTAGGCATTTTCTTCAAAGATCTCATGATAAAATAGGATGTAATGTTTAAAATAGACTTAGTGCTAAAAATACGAAGCATCCAAAGAAGAGAAAATTGATATGTAATATGTTGTAAGATAGAGTATGTATAAATAAGTTGAAGTATTTAATTTATTTATTTAATTTATTTGACCTAGCATAGATGATTTGGGTGTTGTATATATTTGTTGAATGGTGATTATAGCGAGGTCTTTGGCTTTTTCCTTGCCACCGATCTTTGCAGTTTACCAGCAACCAAGATTTATCAGTTATTCTTCTTAGGAAATGTATTTCATATTTAGTTCCCATTTTATTTCTAGTAACACTATTCTAAGCCTCAGATTTTACATGGTATGAGAAGGAAAGGCTTGATCAGAAATATAAAATACTGAAAAGACTATAGTACCTTCTATACTACAAATTTAAAAATAAAAACAACACAGAAATTTGAAGAATATGGGTGTAAGAAAGTCTGACAAAGTTTGGGGTTTTAACTTGGGAACTATTTCATAGCCCCTTTTAAAATCATCAAATATTGGCTATCACAATTTTCTAATTTTTTTTCAATGCCCTAATTTTTGTATCTTAAACATATCTTTGAGGATTAATTGGATAATCCATTGGTGGATGGGGATTATAGTAACATACTTCTTCATAAAATATGAAGGATATATATCCTTCAGATATACATATATATACATATATGTGTGTGTATGTGTGTGTGTGTATCCTTCAGATTTATATATTATATAAATTATATATATATAATCCAAATTATAGATATATAAAATGCAAAATACTGTACAAAACAGTATAATATAGAAATCATACATAGCTGAGATTTTAATTCTCTAACCTCTTATATTTTTGTAACTTCCTAGTTTACAAAATATCAACATCTGACTGTTGCTTATAAATCTCTAGCCCCAGTCTTATATCTAGTGGTACAAAGAAAGAAATCTGGCATTCAGTAACTTAGCACTTATGTGCTAGGAAATTTAATTAATTGTGCCATTTAATCCACAAATCTGATGAGCAGATATTTTAAATAATTTAAATAACCTGCTCAAGGCCACACAATGAGTAAATGGTAAAGCCAAAATTCAAAACCAGACCTATCAGTTTCTCTAGACCAGTCTAGAATATGACACAGAGATTAGCAGAGATAGGATATTTGAGGCCCTGCTGTTGACAAGGATTAAGGAAGTGGGAAAATAAAGAATTAATTTGGGAAATCTCATATTGAGTCTGATATCAGAGCCCAGCAGGAACATTGCCATGGAGTTGGAGCCAGTGTCAAAAAGTAGAGATCAGGGAAGAAGGTCATATTCACACTCTAAAATGAAAATTAAGCATTCACTCATTCAGTAGATTGTAGTCTGGTGAACTGTTGAATGGCCACAGATTCCTCCTATTCCAGTCTGCATATCCTTTGCATTGTGACTACCATTCTTCTGATTGAGAGATCAGTCAGTTTCTTTACCTCCTTAAATCTGGACCAACCCCGTGAGTCTCTAATCTACAGAATATGACAGAAGTGACATTTCCTACCGACCTGCAGAACTATATAGGAAGTAAGAAATCATTGTTGTTTAAAACCACTAGGTTGTAGGTTGGTTACACAGGAATAATTAACTAAAATAATTAACTAAAACTAAAATAATTAACTAAATAATTAACTAAAACTGGTATGTAGAGGTGAGGTGCTATCATAATGAAAATCTAAAACGTGTGGCATTGGCTCTAGTAATAGGGAAGACTGGCGTCTAGGAATGCACTGTGGAGGTAGCTAATAGATGCTAGATTAATAAGGACATTGGTACTGGAGGCTGGAGAAAGGACCCTCCTGGTTACATATATGACCAAACTATTGGCAAACTATTGCCTGCTACACTTGGACTATAGGAATAATGAACTCATGGATCTGACTAGGAGAGTTCCAGGCAGAATGTTACAAGTATGAGTTGTTGTTGTTGTTGTTGTTGTTGTTTTGTAGCCATGTATCATAAAATGCAGGAAGAGGGAGATTAATTAAAGAAAGTACTGTCCAGTTTGCAAGTAGAACTTAGAGAAAATGAAGACCCAGGATGTGGTGCTGGGTTGGAAAAGATTATCAAAGAATTAAAATGTGGATGAAAAATTAATTCCAGGCACATTAATAAAATGAGGCCTCAGTAACAAGGTCAAAAGAAGGATGTGGTTATAAGACCCTTTTATGAAACCTCAGGATAATTTAAGGTGGTACCTGGTAGACTGCTTATGTAAACAATTCATCTTCTGTGAATCTAGGCACATCACCCAAGTTTGACACATTTCTAAAATTAGAGAGAAGCCTATCTTGACAAGAATAGAGAGCCTGGGTATTGTCTAAGGCAATAAACTTTGAGCTGATCCACAGAAATCCCATAATGAAGTTTAAAGGAGCTGTACCAAGTTGGAATAAAAGAGAAGGAGACAGTTAAGAAGTCTCCTAGTCATCAGCTTCCCACAGGCACAGAGCAGACTGAAAGAGTTACTTAGATACAGACATGGGTTATGTTTTATAGAAAGAGAAGGACCTTTCAAAAGGTTAAGCAAATGGTCCATGTTGAAACAAAATGGATTAGAAAACCACTCTAAAGGCGAAGAAATAGGCCCTAATCAGGGAGTATTTCCTGTCCCTGGATATTTGTCTGTTTGGATCTCAGAGTTGCTGCGGACCAGTGACCATTGTGTGCTTCCAGTTCTTTCTCTTTTTGAAAAGGAGTGTTTAGTGTGGTTATCTCTTCATTGTTTCACCTTTGTATTATAGATATTTGGGTGGAGAGGGCAGACACCTTATAGTTTTAGTTCACAGGTCTCTGGAATGCCGAGGGCTCCACAGAAATCCTCAGCTGTATTTGGACCAGAAGTGAATCACAAGCTGGAAAATTTCAAGCCTGACACAATATTTGGGTGAGACTTTCGCAGGTAGTAGGATAGGAGTAATCATATTTTACATGTGATAGCCCAGTGAGAAGTTTGTGGCCAAAAGGCAGAAGGAGGTAAATTGTTGTACGGACAAAAATTCCACCCATCCCAGTATGCCTGCCCCTTTGCTGGCCCTTTCATCATAGGTGGGTTCTATTTCTCCATTCTTTTCAATCTGGACTTGCCTTGTGACTCACTTTGACCAACGAATGGAATGTGCTGGAAATGGTAAGGTGTGCACTCTGAAGCCTGTGCCTCAAAAGGGCCTTGAAGCCTCTATTGTCTCTCTGCTGAAAGCCTAAGACCTCCATGCAAGGAAGCCAATCTAGTTAGCATCCAGCACCAACCATCAAATGTGTCAGTGTGGCCATCTTGGACCTTCTAGTCCAGACGACCATGAGCTGAATAAGTGAGCTCAAGTGAAACCAGCAAAGGAGCTGACTAGCTCATAGGATTGTGAAAACTTCCTGGGAAGAGCAGGGGATTGTGAAAATAATATTTTGTTTGCCTTCTTAAGCAATTACATTTGGGAATGGTGTATTACTAAGTAGCAATAATTAACTGAAACCTGTTATTATGCCGCAGAAACTATGGTGACTAAAATAGACATCGTCTTTACCTCGTGGGTGGTAGGAAGTATAGTGGAGAGAAGAGCATTAGACAAAGAAACAAAAATGTAATGACACATGCTGTCAGTGCTCTGAGGGGAAAGGACAAGGTACTGTGAGGGGCTCAGAATCCACAGAGACACATTGGACCTCCTATAGGTACTACTGGAGTTATTTGACAATACTAGGGCCAAAGTCTAAAGAAGATTCACTGATAATGATCACCAGGAATCAAGAGGAATGCAAGCATGTGTCATTGGTATTTATCATAAGGTGTCAGGGTTTAGGACTAGCTCTATGTTACTTAGAGAAAACAAATCTAACTAAAGCTGTTAGCACAAGGTCTAGCATGTAATAAGCACCTGATGTTAGCTATCATTATTACCATGGGATTTGGGGGGGAAGATATGGAAATGTGCAATTAAAAGCAAGTTTAAGAATAGAAACACAATTCTATTTTTGGAAAGGGTCAATAAAAATAATTACAATGAAATCCTTCTTCTAAATCCCAAATCAGACTTCAGTGGCAGAAGTAGAATATGTTTAGTTATATAATCCATTATCTGAAGACTCTGAAGCCTCATAGGCTTCAGAATTCATGAAGTTGAGGGTTTTAGAAAGGTAATTTGGTACATGTACCATACTTTATGCAATACCTCTAGCAGTGTCTGGGGTAGCACCCAGTCATTAAATTTCAGCAGCAGAATGTGTGAATATTCATAGTAAATGAGACAATAGTTGAAAGCAGCTTTATGCCTGTTCAAGTATCAGATTTATAAAAAAAAATTAAAAATTTGGATCTCCAGAAGACTCTGGACTTCAGAATTGTGGGTAGAATTGTGGACCTAGAGAAACATGGCGCACATGATTGTTCATTGACATCTTAATGAGCTCAGTGGATCTCTGCTTGTCCAATGCAGCTGCAGAAATCTGTCTCAGCTTTACAAGTTGACAGAAATAAATCACACACTATATTTTCCATACTATGGTTCATTTCACTGGCTCTGTGTTGGTACAGCTGGAGTATAGCAGATTCAGATCCTTGTGAACGCATGTGTAACCCTTGTTTCCCTGAACGATGCCAGCAGTTTCAGTGAATACCCATGAGTGTGGAAGGTAATAATTTTCTCCGAGTCTTCACCCATTATTGCATTGTTATTCCTGGATTCCTCCCTCCTCCCTCCTCATCTCCATGTGTTCTCCCACCTTGGGGATGCCAGTGGCTCACAAGGTACCTTGAAAATTTGTTATGTGACTTGACAGCTACCCAAGGCTCTGCTGCTGCTCCGCCTCCTGGATTTCATCATTTCTGTTTGTCACTAAGTCATTCCTTAGCTGCTGTTTTCATTTCCAGCCATTTTTTCAGGGGCAACCACTGCCATCAGTTCTGAGTAGGCTCTGAGTTCTGTTCACCTCATTCCTTAGCTGTTTGAGTCTAAATAAATTAAATCTCTCTCTCTCTTTCAATATGTATGAGTATATATATTTATATATAGGTATGCATATATATAAGATATAATTGCCATACTTCTCTCTCTCTTTCTTTACACACACACACACAGCCACACATCTTTTAGGTTGCTGTGTTTTGTGTTTATAATCTCTTTTGTAGAAAATTGAATATATTCCCCAGGAATTGAGCCAGAGGACATTTACATGTCAACACCCAGTAGTATAGTGTTATCCTCTCATCCGGCAAATATTTAATGCCTGCAAGGCACTAGTTTAGGACCTAGGCAATGAGGACCAGTGGACCAGAGAGACCAAATTTCTGATGTCATGGAGTTTACATTCTAGTCTCTGTCAAAACTGTTTCTGCTGTTGGACAGTCAGTTGGGTCACAGGCTGAGCCATATGCCCAGAGGGCTCTTAGTTCAGAGGAAGCTGACTTTTTGAAATGTGCCCCAACCCCAAAAGGTCAGAAAGAGCCTTGGTCTCACCCTCTTTGCTCAAAGTGGTAATTTTCTGAGCAAAAGCCTGGTTGTTAGACCTAAATATTCTCTTTTATCCCAACAGGAGGCCTCTTTACAAAAATCAGTTCTGTGGTCCTGCTCTAATATCCCAGGGTCTCTGTGTCTCTAAGATAAATTCCTGCCACACAGAATATGAGTTCTGTTCAACAGAATGACAGGAAGAGACCTCAAGTGTGACCCAGTTGAGGAATAGCTGGTCTTAACCCTCTCTTCTCTTGGCCATTGTAATAGCCCCTGGGGTCGGCTTCCTACCTCTGATGAATCCTGCTGCCACCACTTTCCTGCCTAACATTTCCAGGGGCTCACTGCTGCCTAGAATGCCTGCTCTTTAGCTTCGTGATTCACAACCTTTTCCACCCCATGACAGGTACAGAAGATGATCATATTTTCAGAGTGCATTTTGACAAATGGAAGAGACCATTCTTGGCTAGAGGTAATGGCCCCAGGATCTCTGACCACCCAGACTCTGTTGGCTGACCCAAGGAGGGCTTAATAGACTAATATCTCTGCACATCTGTAAGCCATCTACTCCCCACACACAAGGAGTAAAAAACTGATATATAATAGTCTTCATGATGAAGCCCAAACCATATTTTGCTGTCATCTTTTAAACTGCTCTATCCCAACTGGTTCCCCCCAAATTTTAGTGGCTCTTTTCTAATTCTGCGTCCTTTCCCTTTCTCCTTAAGTACCCTCTACTAGTTCGTTCTCCACATTTAATTATCCTTCAGTCTTCCATGATTCTGCTGTTCTCGGTACCTGGAATGTCCTTCTTGCAACCGTGTTTCATAAACTCCTGCTCATGCTGCAGGTCCCATTTCAAATGTCACTGTCCAAGGACATTCCTGACTCCTCTAGGCAAATTTAGGTTGTCCTCTCCTCTGGCTGTCAGAGCACCAGTATGTGTATTACTGTACTTACTACATTATTACCTGCTTTAGCTAGGATCAGAGGCTGTGTTTTCTCTAATATTGTACCCTTCACTAGGGCTCACCATAGTCCCTGCTAGCTCATAGCTCAATACACTTTTTGCTTAATGGATGAATGATTAAATCAATAAATGCAGAACTGGAGAAATTGCTCATGCATTGAATTTGCATGAGTCTTTGGATAAGATTTGGAATATTACTGCTTTTTATTCCTTGTATGCTGAGATGACAACATTAGTCTTTTCTTCTCTGAAATATAATGCCTTAAAACTCAAAACATTAAGCTATTGGAGCTTTGTTGTTATTATGTCCATGGTCACCCTGCCATTAAACTTTGGCTGCCCTGGAAATGTATATTGAATCTATAAATTTAGATCTAGAAATCTTATCAACAGAGTTTTGGCACATATTATGTTGTCAGTTTAATAATCTAACCATGCTAGAACTAAGAACAAAATCATGGAAAGTGCTCATTTGGCAAGACTATGAATGACTTTTCTGAATTTGTGTTGGATAAGGAATCTTGTTAAGAAACCAGTGTCACTTAAGTTCTGACTTGGGGATGCTCTTGGGTCAAAAATGTTGAGGAAATACAAGTTCAACATCATGTGATAGGCTGGTCCATGCACAATTTCATATTGTGTAATCCTTAAAATAGGCAAAAGTACAGCAAACTATTAGAAGACCTTTCCATTGCATTTGTATTAGTCATCTCTCCCACCCCACCCCAGGTAGCTGACAGAATTCTCATTTCATCATAATTTCTGACTTTTCCTCTTTCAAATGTTTCAAGAATTTGCCATTGTAGAATTTATTGTAGCCTATAGCCTGTACTTTATGGGTATATTAAAACATATGAATGCCGAGGAATGCTACCTGTGAATTAGACTGCCATGTTTGCATTTCTAAACTGGCTGACTTTTTAAAAATCATTTAATCATACATGAAAAACTATCAGTAATGAGGGTCAAAGTATTTGATCTCTCTTCTCTGGTATTCCTGAAGTGACACAAAAGGTTGAAAATTTTCTCTGACTTACATCATGGCATTCAAGTAATTTCAGAGGTCAGACGAATAAAAGAACATGAAAAATCTGCATCAGTTTTAATCTACAAGGAGATGTTTTAATTATGATTATGGGTGATATTTGTAGTCTGGTAAATGTGTTTCTTATAAGACTACGTACACTCAAGTATATTGCATATAGTTTATGGAATATGTTTGTCTGTCTATCTATGTACCTAGTTATCTATCCATGTAGGATAGATGGAAGGAAAGATGTTTCCTTCCATCTGCCTATACACACACACACACACACACACACACACACACACACATTTTGAACATACAACATATTCAAAATATTACTAAAAGTAACTTTATAGTCATTTAGGGTATTTTGGGTGTTCTTGATAGGCTTTTTTTTTTTTAGGAGAGATATGAATGTCTCTGTATCAAAGGATATTTAAGAGATAGATAGTAAACATAGTAAACATACGAAAACTACTTCATTGAGAGGTGCCATCTTTTAAAAGTATCATCACTTATCTATGTAGAAATGTGAACTTTTTATATAAAGATAGTACAATACTTCCTTCCTAGCAGAATATTATTCCTTTTGCCTAGGCCTACCTATTTCATTTAAGATCCTATACATTTATAACTGATTGCATGAATTAATTTATTTTGAAATTAAATAAAAATTCTTATTTTGGACATATAGGTCATGTGGATGCCAAATGGAAATTATACCAGTTAGTGATCTAACATGTGTTTTTAAAACTTTTTTTAAATTTTTTAAAGTATTTTATTTATTTATTTGTCAGAGAGGAGAGAGAGAGAGAGCACACAAGCAGGCAGAGAGGCAGGTAGAGGCGGAGAGAGAAGCAGGCCCCTGCTGAGCAAGGAGCCCATGCGGGACTCAATCCCATGACCCTGGGATCATGACCTGAGTCGAAGGCAGCGGCTTAACCCACTGAGCCACCCAGGCGTCCCTAACGTGAGCTTTTAAATACTCTCTGGGAGCACCAGTTCAAATTCCACCAGGCCTTTTGAGAAACATTAATTGAACCATGTTTATTCTGCAAAGGTCTTTCAGATGAAGCCTTACAAACTGTGAAGTCTCCCAGAAATTTTCTCTGAGAGCATGTATGCATTAGCATTTCAATAATTCAAGCGTCTGATGGTTCCTTTGAAATTTCTTTAATCTCTGGCATTGAAACACCTAAGATGTATATCATGGGATTGTGAATCTTTGTTCAACAGTATTACTATTACACTGAGCAGATCTGAGGCAAGGCTGGGGACCTTTCCTAGCAATGATGTGATTACCAATTTGCTATAAAAATGATCAATTATTAAAGGCCACTTATAAGTGAGAAGCAGCTTCCTTTTTTTCCCCCACAGGGAAACATGAAATAGTTAATTACATACCTTTACTATAAATACTTAAAAATTAGGTGAATAATTAGTGTTTATTTTTAAAAAGTAAAAAATGCATAGATAAGTAAAGAGAGAAAAAATTTATGTAGTAATAATGTTTTAGCCTAGCAATAGTGGCTATATTAGACTTTTTCTTATAATATACATAAGAATATAAATAAATTTTCATTTAATTAAGAAGGAAGAATATGCAATGGAATACTATGCAGTCATCAAAAGAAATGAAATCTTGCCATTTGTGACAGATGACATGGATGGAACTAGAGGGTATTATGCTTAGCGAAATAAGTCAATCGGAGAAAGACAACTATCATATGATCTCCCTGATATGAGGAAGTGGAGATGCAACGGGGGTGGGGGTTAAGGGAGTAGGAAAAGAGTAAATGAAACAAGATGGGATCGGGAGGGAGACACACCAAAAGAGATTCTTAATATCATAAAACAAACTGAGGGGGGTTGGGGGGAGGGGGGTTGGGAGAGGGTGGTGGGGTTACATTATATATTTATATAAAAATTTTAAAAAATTTAGAAAAAAAGAAGGAAGAATATGCAAATATATCCTTATGTAACTTAAATATCCCTTGGCCATCACCAGTTTGTGCATCCTAAGAAGATCACCTAAAGAGTTTGTACTGCTAGGGACACCTGATCAGTTGTCTGGTCTTCTAAATAGAAGAAACAAACCTTAAATCTCTTCAGGAGTCTCTGCTGTTGGAGGTGGGAGATTAGGGGAGGGGCAGAGAAGGAAGCTTGGGTGTATAATCCCTGTGACTCTGCCCTTGCTGTCGCTCTCTAGGTTTCCACAGCTGTGTCCTGTTTCATACTGATATCATCTGCAACACCCTGGGACACACTGTTGCTGGTGCTGGCCTGTCTTCATCTCCACCAGGAGCTACTTTGTCATCTCTTACAACTTTGACATTACCTGTCTTCTAGTGTCCTCAGGATAGGTTTTCAGTATCTCTACTAGCAACCAGAAAGAAGTTTTATAACAGAGGTGTTCAAGTGGCTAGAGACATATTTTATTTTAACTAATTTGGTAAAGTCATCCTCAAGTATGGCTGCCAATTATTACTGCCATTCCTCTTCAGGCATGCTGCTCCTAATATTAAGAGGTGACTTTATGTCCCCTTATCTGGGTTGTGTATCTCGGTTGTGCTTGTGACTTGTTTTGACTGTGGAATGTTCATAGAATTTATATTCAGGATTTTGAGAGATCTAGCAGCATTTTTTGCTTCTTCTTATTATGGAACTAGTATTCAGGAAGTCTAAGCAAAACTACTGAATGCCTAGAGGCTGCATAGAGAGAGGTCCTGGAGATTGAAAGGCCATCTTGAATGTTCCCAACCTCACCAAGTTCTGAGATGAATGCAGAGAATGGTCCAGCTATGTATGGCCCAAATTCTTGACCCACAGAATCATGAGAAATAATAAATTATCCTTGTCCACAATAGATAACTGAGTCAAATATGCAACAGTGAATCAAGATTAGGTTTAGTTTCATATTTTTGAAATTATCCTCCATGCAGTAAACAGAAGAGACCACACACACACACACACACACACACACACACACACACACACACAAACATTACTTCCATAACATTAAAGTGCGTCTCTTACTCATAACAATAACGTCAAGGTAAGCAGTTCAAGGACTAGTGTGGAAATTTTTTTATCACCAGGCCCCAAAGTTGCTTCTTTCTAATTCACTTTCGTAACATATGCTTTTATTCTGAGATCATCTCCTGACCTAATAAAGCTGCTGGAGCTCCAGCTATCAGCCACACCCCAGCTAGCAGGAGTAAAGATGAAGAAGAGGCAAAAGAGGCATACTTCCTGGCTGAGTCAGCTCCCTTTAAGATGTCTTTCTGAAAGGCCTATACAACACTATCATGTGGCCAGAATTTAGACACATGGTCACACTTCAGTGCAAAGGGGACTGAGATATTTAGCCATTTAGTTTGGTGCAACACCACTCTAAGAAGAACTGAGGTTTCGTACTAAGGTAGAAGGAGACAATGGATATTGATTGGTAAGACAACAAGCCATCTCTGAAGCCAGCCTTGTCCTCCCAGGGTGGAGTTATCACAGATATGTGATTTAGAGCAAGTTCTATACAGTCTCATACTTTATATAAGCCACAATTTTCTCTAGCATTCAGGTTGTACATTGAGGTGATGGATTCATCCTTCTCTTTTGTTGGTTTCCTTGCAGAAGCTCCATTTTTCCTCTTTGCAGTATGGCTTCTATCAAGATGCTCTGTTTATCAGACCTGTCAGTAGATCCTGTGTTCATTAATGAGTGGGTTTATCTCTTTGCCCATGAGGTTCTGGAACTTAAAATCAGCAAATTACCTTTACCCACAGTGGTACCTAAAGGCCTATATCATACAGATAACTTTCAAGAAGTGTTGCCTAACTT
>RCUC01090891.1:0-21155 GCA_003697995.1 Taxidea taxus jeffersonii | reverse complement strand
TTTTTTTTTTTTTTTTGAAACAGCTTCAGAAGAATAGTTATTAATTCTTCTTTAATTGTTTAGTAGAATTCCCCTGGGAAGCCATCCAGCCCTGGAGTCTTGTTTGTTGGGAGATTTTTGATTACTGCTTTAAGTTCTTTGCTTGTTATGTGTCTGTTCTACTTCCTCCTGTTTCAGTTTTGATAGTTTATAACAACATTCTAGGAATGCATCCATTTCCTCCAGATTGCCCAATTTGTTGGTATATAGTTGCTCATGATATGTTCTTATAATTGTATTTCTTTGGTGTTGGTTGTGATCCCACCTTTTTCATCCATGATTTTATTTATCTGGGTCCTTTCTCTTTTCTTTTTGATAAATCTGGCCAGTGGTTTCTTTATCTTATCAATTCTTTCAAAGAACAAGCTCCTAGTTTTGTTGATCCATTCTACTGTTATTTTGGTCTCTATTTCATTGATTTCTGCTCTAATCTTTATTAATTCTATTCTCCTGCTGCGTTTAGGCTTTCTTTGCTGTTCTTTCTCCAGCTCCTTTAGGTGTAAGGTTAGGTTGTATATTTGAGGCCTTGTTTCTTGAGAAAGGCTCGTATTGCTATATACTTCCCTCTTAGGACAGCCTTTGCTTCATCCCAAAGGTTTTGAATGTGTTTTAATTTTAATTTGCTTCCTTGAATTTTTAAATTCATCTTTAATTTTATGGTTGACCCATTCATTCTTTAGTAGGATGCTCTTTAGCCTCCATGTATTTGAGTTCTTTCCAAATTCCTTCTTGGTTTGAGTTCCAGTTTCAAAACACTGTGGCATGAAAATATGCAGGGAATGATCCAATCTTTTGGTACCAGTTGAGATTTTATTCATGAGCCACTAAGTGTTCTAGTCTGGAGACTGTCCTATGTGTACTCAAGAAGAATGTGTATTATGTTGCTTTAGGATGGAATGCTCTGAATATATCTGTGAAGTCTTTCTGGTCCAGTGTGTCATTCAAAGCCTTTTCCTTGTTGATCTTCTGCTTAGATGATTTGTCCATTGCTGTGATTGGGGTGTTAAAGTCCCCTGCTATTATTGTATTATTATTGATGTGTATCTTAATTTTGTTATTAACTGGCTTATATAATTGGCTGTTCCATGTTAGGGGCATAAATATTTATAATTCTTAGATCTTCCTGGTAGATAGACCCTTTAATTATGATATAGTGTCCTCCCTCATCTCTGACTACAGACTTTGGTTATAAATCTAGTTTGTCTGATATAAGAATTGCCACCCTGGTTTTCTTTTGATGTCCATTGGCATGATAAATAGTTTTCCCACCCCCTCACTTTCAATCTGGAGGTGTCTTTGGGTCTAAAATAAGTCTCTGATAGACAGCATATTGATGCATTTTGCTTTTTTACCCAATCTGTTTCCCTGTGTCTTTCGATTGGGGCCATTTAGCCTATTTACATTCAGAGTGATTATTGAAAGGTATGAATTTAGTGAGTTGTATTAGCAGTAAAGTCATTGTTTCTGTATATTGTCTGTTCCTTTCCAGTCTTTGTTACTTTTGGAGTCACTCTTCACTTAAAGGATCCCTTTTAGTATTTCTTGCAGGGCTGGTTTAGTGACCATAAATTCTTTTTGTTTCTCTTTGTCTTGGAAGCTTTTTAATCTCTCCTATTTTGAATGGACATCCTAGCTGGATAAAGTATTCTTGGCTGCAGATTTTTTTCTCATTTAGCATCCTGAATATATAATGCCAGTCCTTTCTGGTCTGCCAGGTCTCTGTGGATAGGTCCACTGCCAGTCTAGTGTTTCTACCCTTGTCCCAAGCTGCCTTCAGGATTTTCTTTTTATCTCTGAACTTTACAAGTTTATATGTCAGAGTGTTGACGTATTTTTATTGATTTTTGAGGGGTGTTCTCTGGGCCTCCTGGACTTGAATGCTTGTTTCCTTCCCCAGATTAGGGAAGTTCTTTGGTATAAATTGCTCCAATATGCTTTCTACACCCCACCTTCCCTCCTCTCTTCTTCTGGGATCCCAATTATTCTAATATTGTTTCATTTTAAGGTATCATTTATCTACCAGATTCTCCCCTCATGATCCAGTAGTTATTTATCTCTTTTTCTCAGCTTCTGTCCTCCATCATTTTGTCTTCTATATCACTAATTCTCTCCTCTGCCTAATTTATCCTAGTAGTTAGAGCCTCCATATTTTTTTGCATCTCATTAATAGTCTATTTGATTTCAACTTGTTTCATTTTTAGGTCTTTCTTTTTTTCCCTCCAGAAAGAGATTTTCTAGTGTGTTGTCTATGCTTTTTTCAAGCCCAGCTAGTATCTTTATAATCACTATTCTGAACTCTAGCTCTGACATTTTACTTATGACTGTACTGATTAGGTCCCTGGCAGTCAGTATTGCTTCTTGTTCTCTTTTTTCTGAGGTGAGTTTTTCTGTCTTGTCATTCTGTCCAGAGATAAACAGATGAATGAGAGAAAAAAATAGTAAAATGGCAACAACCACCCCAGAGAAATATAAACTAAACAAATCACAAGAAAGCCAAAACCAAAATAATAATAATAATTAATTAATTAAAAATAAAGAGAATATACAGGTGGACAAGACAGAACAGAACAAGACACTGGATCCTAAGTGTATTTTAATCTGTTTGTTAGAGATTTAGATCTCTAACAAAATTGTAAAGAAAAAAAAATGTATACATGTACAAAAACAAAATTAAATACAATTAAAGGATAGAATGTAAATGTAAAAATGAAAATTAAAAGACAAAAAAAGGAATTTAAACAGAAAGGTGAACAGAACAGAGCAATACATTATATATTGAGTGTATTTTGGTCGGTTTGTTAGAAAAAACTCCATCTCAAAATTGTAAAGAAAGAAAAACATATATATACAAAAACAAATAAAATATAATGAAGGGATGGGATGCAACTGTAAAGATGAAAATTTAATAAGACTTTAACAAAAAGGGAGAGAGAGAGAATATGATCAGATAGGTAAAGAGAGCAGAGTCATACACTAGATACTGGGTGTATTTTGGTCTGTTTGTTAGAAGAAACTATATTCCAAAATTATAAAGAAAGAAAGACTTATATATACAAATATAAAAGTAGATGCAATGAAAGGATAGAATGTAAATGTAAAAATGAAAATTAAAAAAGATTTTTTAAAAAGAGTTGATAAAATAGGAAATTGGTTGAAAAAGGAAAGAGAAAAAAAAATTAAAATCGAAAGACTAGAGAATCATGGGGGAAAAACCCATAAATTATATGTACTATTCTCCCCTAGTGCTGGAGTCCTGCAGATCTGTGTGATGGTAAACTTGGTCTTGGCCAGATGTTCTTGCTGGTCTTCTGGGGGAAGGGCCTATTGCAGTGGTTCTCAGGTATCTTTGCACCATCCTTGCCAGGAGGCCAGGCCAAGTAACTGGCTCTGGATTACTCTGTGTGGCTTTTGTTCCCTGAAGGCTTTCCATACCACTTTAGAGGATGAGAATGAAAATGGCGGCTTCCCAATCTCCAGTCCTGGAGTCAAAACTCAGGGCTCCACTTCTCAGTGAGCCCTTAGAGAAAAGCAGTCAATCACTCCTGTCTCCCTGGTCTCTGTCTATACTCGGTGCTCACCCAGCCTGTGACTGAGCATTTCTATCCCAGGCACGTGACCCCATTTTGAGACTCCAAATCCTGCAGACTCCTGTGGCTCACACCCAGGTCACTCCTCCTGGTTCTCACCAGTTCTGCTGCTTGCTGGGCTCCTGCTCAGATGGAGAGCAGTTGCCTGAATGTGCCATGGTTCACTATTTATTGCAACACCAGCTGAGAGCCCATTCCTGGGATAACTGATTGCACCCAGCTTCCCCACTCCAATGGCTGGGAACTCTGCTGTACTCAGGCATCCCCCAGTCTTCCTGAGACCACACTGTCCCACCTAGGATTCCACCCTGCTTTGCCACCTAAGCACCCTTCAGGCAGGGATGTCCCTCACTGGAACAGACTTCTAAAAGTTCTGATTTTGTGCTCCTGGGCTATATAACTTTCCATAGCTGGCTTATGGAGGCTCCCTTCCCTCATGGTTTATCCTTCCATATATTGCCTTGGATTCACTTCTCTGCACTTCCAACCTTGCAGAAAGTGGTTGCTTTTCTATTTGTAGAGTTGCTGCTCTTCTCTCCTTAGATCTCTGGTTAAGTTCAGAGGTGTTCAGAATGATTTGACAGCAATCTAGCTGAATTCCTGGGACCAGATGAAACTAAGTTCTCCTATTCCTCTACCATCTCGGACTCATTCATGCTAACACTTTTTATCTAGGAAGTTCCTGGCAGCAAAGATCTAAATATTTTCAGGAAAATAAAATAGATACATACCCAGTAATTAAATTTTCAGAATGATCTTGTACTTATTAACAACAAAATGGGAAGGCAGAAAAAAATGGAACAAAATTTTTTCTTTATTTATTTGACAGAGAGAGCAAGAGAAAGAGAGAGAGAAGGGAGAGTAGAGAAGGAGATGGAGAGGGAGAAGCAGACTTCCTGCTGAGCAGGTAGCCCAATGTGTGACTTGATCCCAGGACCTGGCAGTCATGACCTGAGCCAAAGGCAGACACTTAACCAATTGAACCACCCAGGCACCCTGGAAATCTTCGTGAATGTAAGGATAATTTATCTCCAACCTAGAATTTTATACTTAGCAAAATTGTGCAGTGTGATAACTAAATAAATATATTTTCATACATGTAAAATCTCAACCCTTTATTTCCCCAGGAAAACATTCTCAAACTTTGCCAGAGTAGGCTAGATATTGTTTCTATACATTCTCGTGGATTTAAGGAAATAGCTCTTTGAAAATTCTAACAAAGTCCCACTGAACAGAGCCTGCATGCCTGTCTGCCTTCCTTCCTTCCTTCTTTCCTTCCCTCCCTCTGTCCCTCCTTTCTTTATCAAATATATTTGAGAATCTACTCACCATTAGGTATGCTTGGTGAACAAAATAGAGCATGCATTCATATAGAGTCTTTCTTCAAATTGAATTTGTTGTGAGGATCTGGTTACCCTTCCTATAAAGAAGAGAAAAACCATCTTAAGCACAAGTCATACCTCACCCTTTATTTCAGTTCATACTGAAAGAGAACTATCCATTGTTTAAGACTCTTCACTCCAAGTCCCCAAAGTTTATTCCAATAGGATGGCTTCTTTTTTTTTATTTTTTTTTAGATTTTATTTATTTATTAGTTAGAGAGAGTGAGAGAGTGAGCACAGGCAGACAGAGTGGTAGGCAGAGGCAGAGAGAGAAGCCGGCTCCCTGCCGAGCAAGGAGCCCGTTGTGGGACTTGATCCCAGGACGCTGGGATCATGACCTGAGCCAAAGGCAGCCACTTAACCAACTGAGCCACCCAGGCATCCCCCAATAGGATGGCTTCTAATACATGCTGTTGTCTATGCTTGTCATTTCTTATATGGCAAGTATAATAGGTAGTGTCCTCCAAAAATTCAGGCCTAAACAGAACCTTTGGAAATAGGGTCTCTGAAGGCATAAAGATGAGGCCATACTGTATTACAGTGTCCCCAAATTCAGTATGAATGGTGTTCTCATAAGAAGGGAAACATAGAGCCAGAGATATAAGAGAAAAAGAAGGAGAAAGAGACTGGAATGATTCAGACACCAGAGGTGGGAAGAGACAATGAAGCATCCTCCTCTAGAAACTTCAGAAGGAGTTTAGCAGAGTCTGAACCTTGATTTTGGAGTTCTAGTCTCTAGAACTGTGAAACAATACATTTCTGTTGTTTTAAGCACTGCTCCACCACTCTATCAAAAACAAAAGCAAAAAAGAAACCAAACAAAACAAAAAGAAACAACAAATACAGCCTGCAAGGGAGAACAGTATGAAATATAAAATACATATACATGAAGCTTATAAAAATTATGAGGAAAATAAGTAGGGTAGAGTCAGCACAGAACAGTTTAGCTTCCTCAAAAGTTATTTATCTTTGCATTCCCGGGGCCTAGTACAGTGTTTTCCATTGAGGAGTCATTCAATATATTTTAGTCAACTATAAATATATGTTGAATACATAGGTTTATTTTCATAATAATCAAAAACATTTTATTTTACATTAAAACCTAGTGGAAACAATCTCAATGGTTTATGTGCACAGAGTTAAATTTTTAATTCTGCCATGTATTAGACTTCTTGATATATTTTTTAGCCTTTCAGGTTGTTGCTTGTAGACTATGATTTTAACACAATGCACAGCAAATTTAAAACAATTATCCCTTTTCCATTTTTGCACCTGTTCAGTGGAGATGAGTGTGCTGATGATCTGAGTACCTCATTAATTCACAGAAAATATTGCTTTCAACCTGTTTTGCAATTCCCAAACTCCACAAGCAAGCTGAGATCCAGCTATAAGATTCTACAGCACTGACAGTGTCATGCCCAGTTTAACAGTAGATAGATAAATGTGATTAAATAGTGGCCTAAATGTAATTGCATTGTGGTGGAAAATGTGGTAGTAAAGCAGATCATCATGACTACATAATGGGCTGGCAATCTTTCTATACATTGTTTCTGTATATACAATAGTCAAGCCTTAGTCAAGTCTCTGCATATTTAAAATACACAGTTGGTAAGTCTTTTGTTTCATAAGATCTCACTCAACCCATCACCAAAAAAATCCAAAAAGTATAAACAGGAACAATTTAGTACCTGGAGGTAACAATAGGAATCAAGCAAATTATTTATGCTAATTAATGTTATTGGTAACTTTACTATTGGTTTGGAAATGGCAATGAACTGTACCTAATTAGTTTTGGATTTTGTATTGTGTGTTCTTTGAGAATAGCAAGGAGGTTTTTTCTCTAAACAAAGACATTAGAAAAAAAAAACAAAAACACGTTGATTTGTAATTCATTTTGTAATTTTCTCTTGACACCATGGATCCTTGAAGAAAAACTAAATTATATTGATGTATTTGCCTGTGAATGCCAAAGGTAAGTAAAAATGTTCATGCTGATTTTTGTCATCCCTGGAAAATTTGTATAAATTCTTTGCTAATTTCAAATTCAAGGTATATTGTTTAAATTTTAAATTATATCTGCTAATTTCTCCAAATACAGAATTAGATATATGTACCTTATTTGGATGAAGAAATAAGGTGAAAGTAAGTCATATTCTGTCACATTTTTGTCATGATAGTTTTGTTCTACATAGCTTATCTCCCCTTCACAGGATCCCCTCTATATCCTCTTATCCAGTTCTCCTGAAATAGATCCCAGCTCTACCAGCAACCTGTGATTTCTTTCACTTTCTTCCTACTTCTGATTTCATATGACTTATTTTAACTTTCCATGAGCCCTGTGACACTCTGACCTCCATTATGATAACATGTCTTCACCCTCTCTCTTTCCCTTCACTAGGTTGAACATTTCTTGAAACCAGATGCTCTATCTTGTCCTTCATTATATTCCAAGCACAGTGTCTTCATCCTGGCAGATCACAGACTCAAAGGACATCCACTGAACAAACAGACAAGGCAAAGAACTATCAGAAATATCTAGCATTAGGCTAAAAATGTGTGTGTGTGTGTGTGTGTGTGTTTACTGTGAGGACAATTTCAGTGTTGGAAGTCTATTTTATAAAGACTGGTATGGCCGATGAATACATTGGGCTCTAATGGTTAGATGAAGCAGTAAGAGATGAGCAGGCTAAGAGAATACGGCAAAAAATTATCTATATTTGCATTTGCAACATGAGTCCAGTTTACTAATATCTCAGCCACAGACTTTTGAATAGTTCATACTTATCCCATTCGGTCAATGTGAAGAAATCAGACACTTTCAGATCTGTGGTGTGCGAAAGAGCTTTCTAAAAGTAATGTAACATGGCATCCAGATAAAAGAACCAAGAAAAGGCTGGTAGGACTATGGTAAGATTAGCTCTACTGTCAGCCACTGCATTTTCATGGCAATGAAAAATGCACTTTATGGTTAGTTATGGAACATCCAAAAGTTGTATAAGGCTTTAGATATGCAAAGATAAAATCTCAGTATAAAATTAAAAAAAAAAACACTACAAGATTAATTCTTACAGTATTAGTTTTTCCAGTGCTTCTCCATTCTCTTCAAGTCCTGAACACAGCCATTTTTCTCTTATAGGCAGTTCATGAATTTGCTTGCTTCTTACTGGATAATACTAGCACTATTTGATGTACGTTCTTTCAGTATATCCTTTTCGGAATGAAATTGGCATGCATTACACTTCTGGTATATTTTCTATAGAAATATTAATAAGAAGTGCTTATAGATGGGCATACTAATTGCAGTATCCAAATTAGAAATAAATGTACATCATATAATTTGGTAACTTAGAAACTGGAGTATCTAGAAAAGAGGTTCATGTGGAGCTATTAAGAAAAGAGAGCTCTATACATAATTGACAAACCATAGTAAAGAAAATAGAGAACAAAATATATATTTATTATCCCATGTGCATTAAAAATAAACAAATTTTGCATGTTAATGCATGCCTAGAAAAATACAGTACTAATGCTGTTTGTCAACAGTTGTTAATGGGGCTATAATGCAGTTATAGGAGAAATTGATTTTTGCTTTTTCTAATTACTATACTGTTCAACTTTAATATGTACAAAATTAAATTTGAAGTCAGAAAAAAAAAGTGTTTGTAAATATGCCATATAGTTATTTCTTTCTTCTCTTTTCAAATTTGTCTCAAGGGGATTTTAATGCTGTCATACATAACCAGGGCTGGTTCTTCCATTAACATTTATAATCTCATCCTATGCTGACTGCTCCAGAGACTCATTTCCTCAATTATTTTGCCATGTACCTGCATCTTCAGAGTTTTATCATGATTCACAACATCCTTAGGTCTTACAAAATAAATATTTGAGAAAATAAAATGTAAGAAACAACAAATAAATAGGTAAATGAGTAGTGAAGCTCAAGAACATGTTTTTCTATTTTCTTCATCAGCAAACTTCTAGAAGGAGTTATATCTACTTCAGTAACCTGCTTTCTTATCTAACTAACATTCTTTCCCATACTGGGTCTATAATACCCACTCACAACTCAAAAATCATGACTAACTTTCTAATCATGTAATCCTGGTTGTCAAAATATTTCTGAAGAGTCATACAGTAAAGATGTTAGTCTGTCTCCCCCTGCAAGTTCCCCCAACTCCCTTGCAGGGGGAGAAAAACCGTGAGAGACTATGAACTCTGAAATCTTGGAGCAGGGGTGGGAGGTTGGGTGAGCCTGGGGTGGGTATTATGGAGGGCACATATTGCATGGAGCACTGGGTGTGTGCATAAACAATGAATTCTGGAACACTGAAAAGAAATTTTAAAAATAAATACAAATTAAAAGAATTCCAAAAAAAAAAAAAGATGTTAGTCTGTGCCAGAGAAATAGTCTTGACAACAACTAAACTTTGTGGCTGAAACACAAATGCAACCATAGACAACATATTAAAGGAAAAAAAAAAAAGAGCATGCTGTTATTCCAATAAAACTTTACTCATAAATACAGGCAACAGGCTGGATTTAGCCTGCAGGTTATAATTTGTAGGCTCCTAATGTAACCTAATAGTTAATTTTTAGTTATCATTCATCTTTCTTTTTCTGAAGGATTTGACATTGTCTTCTTCCTTTTTGAATTTCTCCTCTCTGGGTAGAAACAGTCTGGGCTCACCCCATATTCCATTTCTCAGTCATCCTTACAGATAAAATGAGAACACATGAATCATTATAGCCAATGGGTTTGAGTGGAAGTGATGCATATTCTTTCTTGCCTCACATAGTAAAGAACTATGGTATGCATTTTCCATACCTCTCTTCTTCTCCTGATGGAGACAAAGAACACCAAGATGACAGAATTGGAAGATGAAGAAGATATCCAGGACTCTTATGTTACTGTGGACATGAGTTGGTAAAAAAATACCGTTTACACCAGACTATTACATCAATCAAAAATAAACCTTTGTTGTGTTAGGAAACTGAGACATTAGGGTTTCTATTCAGATTTTTATTCAGTCTGTTTAACTTTCCTACTAATGGAAGCCTCAGATCATGCTACTCCTCTGCTATCAGGTGTAAAGATCTTCCTTTTTCTTTTTGAACATTAAATGTCCAGAATATTTTACTTGGCATTCAGAAGCATGACTTTACTTGTATTTGTTTTCTATTACTGTGTAACAAAGGATCACTAACTCAGTTACTGAAAAAGCAGCATAGTTTAGCACATCAGTGTCATGGGTCCAAAGCCTAGGCACAGTTTAGCTGGATCTTTTGCTCAGGGTCTCACAAGGCTGAAATCAAGGTGTTAAATAGGCCTGGGGTCCTACAAAAGGCTTGACTTGGGAAATCACATCTTGCACTCTTCCTCAGATTATTGGCAGAGTTCATTTCCTTGTGACTATGAGACAAGTCCCTGTTTTCCTGCTGGCTCTCAGGTGGAGGTCATTCTCTCATTCTCAGCTCCTAAGGTCCATCTTTGCCTTGTAAGCATGTGAAACTATTACAACTTGGCAGCTTACTTCTTCAACACCAGCAAGAGATTCTCTCTCTTCAGTGACAGCCCATTTCCTCTTTGAAGGGATTTCACCTGACTAAGTCAAGCCCACCAGATACAATCTCCCCAGACCTTACTGTTTTTCCGTGAAATCCCTTTGCCTACTCAGGGTGAGATATCCTATCAAACTCATTGTCTGCCCATCCCCAGGACTATATAGGGCATGTGCACCAGGAGAGGGGTATTTGGGAATCTGTATTAGAATTCTGCCTACTGCATTCCCTAGCCTATTCCTTTAATATAACTTCCACATCTCCCCCTTGGTTCCATGTATCCAGTTAAAAGAAAGTACCTGGATTTCTTACAGCTTATTCTTTAAAGATTTTTATTTATTTATTTATTTGACAGACAGAGATCACAAGTAGGCGGAGAGGCAGGCAGAGAGAGAGAGGAAAGGGAACAGGCTCCCCGCTGAGCAGAGAGCCTGACGTGGGGCTCGATCCCAGAACCCTGGGATCATAACCTGAGCCGAAGGCAGAGGCGTTAACCCACTGAGCCACCCAGGCGCCCCTCTTACAGTTTATTCTTGATCTTTCCTCCTGTTGTTAAACTAACAATTATTGATGGATATATTATATGCCTAATGTTTTTGTGTTCATTGTTTTAGTGCTTACAATAACTCAGATACATTATAATATCTGCATGTATGTATATGTGCATATATATATACACACATATGTATACACACACACACATATACACACACACTGAGGACTGAAAGTTAAACAATTTCCATGCTTATGACCCAAGTTTTATAATATTTAATCATAAGATTCATACTTCATTGACAAATCTTTTATTTTTTCCATCTGCTAGGTTCTTTATCTAGAATTCATCTGACCATGCTCATCTACATAATACCTATCCATCTTATAAAACAGTTTCCCCAAAATCTTATTATGACATTGTTCAAACATATAGTAAAGCTGAAAGTATTTTATAGTAGACACCAACATATTTGCCACTTGTAACTACCATTAACATTACTTCACTTGTTTTGTCATATATGTATATATCCACCCATCCAACACTTTCTTCAAAATTACATTGTAGCTTTTGATGTGTTTCAAAGTAATTTGTCAACATTAGTATACTTCCACCTAAAAATTATAGCATGTAATCTATTAGATAAATTCCAATATTTCTTTATAGATTTTCTTCTTTTGATGCAAATTTTGCATACAATGAAATACATAGATATTAAGTGTACATTTGCTGAGTTTGGACAAATGCTAACATCTGTAAAACCCAGATGCATTTCAACATAAAAGATACTACTTGACACCATGCATTTTCCCAGTTAAACCCGATCTATCCTACAACCTCTCTTTTAATCCTTTCCAACCGTTAATTGATTGTGCTTAGTGAAGAACTCCATATAAGTAAAATCATAAAGTATGTTCTCTTGCATTTTTTCCCACAACCAATGCTTTTGATATTCATTCTTCTTTTTGTGTGAAACAGTAGTTTGTTTCCTTTTGTTGCTGACATGAACACACCCATTGGTTTATCCATTACATTACTGATGGAGACTGTGTGTGTGTGTGTGTGTGTGTGTGTGTGACATTTCTGAGTGAAATGTTCATGAATATGCTCGCAAAAGCAAGCTTTTGCATAGATATTTATTTCATTTATTTTAAGTGGATACCCAGAAGTGAAATTTCTGACATATGCTAAGTATATGTTCGTTCAGTTTTAGAAGAGACTAAGACACTGCCATAATGTTTATAAAGTAGTTGTATTATTATATATTTCCACAAACAATAAATGGAATTACAGTTGTTCCACATCTTCAAATAATTTTACTGTCAATCTTTGTCATTATTTCAATCTATTTGTTGGGCTGTAAATTTAATTTCCATTTCCTTAATGACTACAGAATATCTTCTTTTGCAAAATATTTATTAAATACATCACCTCTTTTTAGTACGTCATGTTAAACTATTTATTTGTAGGAATATATTATTCTGTGTATAAGTCTTCTGTGAGTGTATAATATATATTCACATATAGTTACATATATACATATTCTAATGCATATACTTTTGCTTTCATAGTTACTGATATCTGAGATTTATATAAGAAACACTTGGTTCACTGCAAGTTACAACTATATTCTGAATTTCTTCATAGTTTTGATTTTCTGATTTTGTCTGTGATGGATATTCAACTATTCTTGCATTATTTCTTGAAAATAATTAATCCATTGGGTTACCTTGGTACTTTTGTTGAAAATGAAATGACTATATACTTATATGTCTATTACCAGATTTTTCATTGTTTTACATTGATCCCTCTCCTTCTCCCTCCCCTTTCTCTAATATTTATGGTTTGATCTTACAGTCTTGATTATGTAGCTTTATCATTAATTCTGAAACGAAGAGATGTAAGGCCTCGAACTGTTTTAATTCTTTCAAACTTGCTTTGTATATTCTAATTCCTTTGCAGCTCAATATACATTTTAATCATCCCATTAAGTTTAAATAAAAGTTTTGGGTTCTTTAGGTTGTCATTGAATCTATAAAGCAAAACGGATAGAATGGGTATCTTAATAACATCGAATTTTCCAGTTAATGAAAATGGTATACGTTTCTACTTGCTTATATCTTGAGAAATTTATCTCAGCTATGTTTCATTTTAGGGTTTTTTCCGCATCTTTTCTTAAATTTGTTCCTAAATACTTTAAGTCTTTTGATGTTATTATAAATAAAACTTTTAAAATTTTATTTATTTTAATTTTTTTAAGTATGCTCCACACTGTAACATGGGGCTTGAACTCACAACCCTGAGATCAAGACCTGAGCTGAGATCAAGAGCCAGATGCCCAATCAAGTTACCCAGGCACCCCAAAATTTTACTTTAACTACTTGCTATCAGTATATAAAATGATTTTTAAATGCAATTGATTTTTCTTTTATATCCCTATGAACAATATGTATGGGTTTCAATTTCTATCATTAACATTACTTGTTGTTTTCTGTCTTTTCTTATATCCATCCTAGTGAGCATAAACTCATATCTCATTGCAGTTTTGATTTGTATTTCTGTGATAATTACTGATATGGAGCATCATTTTTTAAGCTTATGGACACTTATTTATCTTCTCTGGAGAAATATCTACTCAAATAATTTGCCCATTTTTTTAATCGAATAATGTATTTTTATTATTGAGTAATAAGAGAAACAACTGAATATATTCTGAATAGAAGCAACTTAAGAGATTCATGATTTGTAAGTATTTTCTCCTATTCTTTGGATTGTAATTCACTTTCTTGATGGTATAATTTGCAGTTCAATAATTTTTAATTTTGAAGTCCTATTTATGTATTTTCAAATGTGGCTTGTGGTATTAGTGTTAATATCTAACAACTATTGCCTAACCCAAGATCAGGAAGATAGTCTATTGATATTTAATGTAATTATTTACATGGTTGGATTTAGGTCTACAAGTTTACAATTTTGTCTCTGTCAGTCTCTTTTAATTTCTCATTTCCTTTTTTCCTGTTGATTATTTAAATATTTTATTGGGAATATTTTAATTTATGTATATCACCTATATTAAATTACCTATTGATACTTAAGGTCATGTATTTTTTTTTAATCTCATGTATTTTTAAGTAACTGGTCTAGAGATTGTAATAGGTATGCTTCACTTTGTAATCTAACTAGGGTTAATTTAACAATTGATTTAAAATGTTGAAATCTTCACAACATACAACTACTGCCACACATAAGCTGTATGCCAAAGTCATAATTTTTTTGCACTTTTCAAATGGGTTTTTATTTTATTTACTTTGTTTTTTGAGTAGAGTTGACACCCAAAGTTACATTAGTTTCAGGGGTACAGTATAGTGATTCAACATCGTCATATGTTACGCTGTGCTCACCACAAGTGTAGCTACCATCTGTATCATCATGTAGGTACCATCTGTACCATCCTATGATGCATCTTTTATTTCTGTGACTTACTTATTCTATAACTGGAAACCTGCGTCTCCCACTCACATTTCAGTTTTAAAGTACGTATTTATTGACTTATTTCACTCAGCATAATCTCCTCCAGTCCCATCCATGTTGATACAAAAATTAGGTATTCAATAAGTCAAACAGAGAGAGAAACAGAGAAACCAATTATCATATGGTTTCACTTACTTGTGGAACATAGGAATAACACAGAGGTCATTGGAAGATGGAGAGGAGAAGTGAGATAGGGGAAATCAGAAGGGGAGACAAACCATGAGAGATTGTGAACTCTTGAGAAGCAAACTGAGGGTTTTGGAGGGGAGGGGAGTGGGGGGTTGGGTGAGCCTGGTGATGGGTATTAAGGAGAGCATGTATTTCATGGAGAACTGGGTGTGGTACCATAAACAATGAATTTTGGAACACACAAAAAAATTAAATTAAAAAGAAATAAGATAAATAAATAATAAAGTACTTATTTATTTCTTTATTTGGGGGAGGGCAGAGGGAGAGAGAGAGAGAGAAAATCTTAAGCAGATTTCATGTCCAGCATGAAGCCCAACACAAGGCTCAATCCCAAAACCCTGAGATCATGACCAGAGCCAAAATCAAGAGTCTGACACTTAACTGACTGAGCCACCCAGGTAACCCCATTTAGGTTTTTATTTAAGTTCCAGTAACTTAAAATACAGTATAATATTAGTTTCAGGTGTAGAATACAATGATTCAACACTTCCATACATCCAGTGATCATCACAACAAGTGCACTCCTTAAGCCTCCTTAAATAGGTGATGACCTATTTAGCCCATCTCTCCACCCACTTCCCCTCTGGTAACCATCAGCTTGATCTCTACATTTAAGAGTCTGTTTCTTGGTTTACCTCTCCTCCCGACCCCACACCTCTGCTCATTTGTTTTGTTTCTCAAATTCTGAATAGGAGTGAAATCATATGCTATTTGTCTTCCCCCAACTGATATTTCACTTTGCATAAGGTTCTCTAGCTCCATTCATGCCCCTGCAAATGAAATATCACCTCACACCTGTCATAATGGCTAAAATCAACAAAAGAAACAACAGGTGTTGGCTGGATGCGGAGATAAGTGACCCTCTTGCACTATTAGTGGGAACACATAGTGGGGCAGCCACTCAAACAATATGGAGGCTCCTCAGAAAGCTAAAAATAGAATTACTGTGTGATCCAGCTATTATACTATGAGGTACTTACCCAAAGAATACAAAAATACTATTTCAAAGGGATACATTATACCAATGTTTACAGAAGCATTATCTATCTAAATTGTAACATCCTGTCTGATGGGAGAATTCTTTTAATTTTTTTTTTTTTTGCATGGGAGATTGAATGTCAAAAACATATATTCTCTAAAGTTTTCTTATATCTAAATATCTTCATTTGCCTTTAGTCAAAATTTCCTTGAGAAAAAAAAAAATCTTGAGAAGGAATATTGCAATAGAGGAGGATTATACACTCTGATCTCTTCTTTACCTTCCTTAAAGAGACCTAGAGCAACTCAACTGGGTATCTTTGCCTACAGGAAGGAAATACTATTGGACAATCTTTTGGCTAATACCAATTATTGAGAAATCAAGTCCAAGGTGATGAAAGGAGATCTGACCTAAACTTCCTCATGAAAGGATTGTTAAAAAAGAATGTATAATCTGGACATGTATCCTTAGGACCTGGAAGAATTACCACAGTAGTTCACTGACATGCCAAGTAAGGACTATTATGGGTGAAAAGTACAATTAAAATCAAAAGCAAAACCAAATCCTGGGGGAACTTCAGATATTGGAGTCAATGTCCAAACTTTAAAGAATCAGGAATGGTAGTGCTTATCACATTCCCATTTATGTTTCATCTTGGCTGATGCAAAAAGATAAATGTCTCTTGGAGAAACACAGTGGAATATCTTAAGTTTAATCATATCATCACTCCAAGGCAGCTGTGCGTCCAGATATGGTCTTATTATGGGAACAAATCAATTTAGCTGGCAAGCAGCTATTGACCTGACAAATACTTTTTCTCCATTGCAATGAGATAAAAAAGCACAAGAAGATTGCTTTCACCCAGCAAGCCCAGCAGTAAAACTGTATCACTTGCTTCAGGATTACTCACCCTCTATCCAGGGCTCCCACCACTCTTTAAAGCACCATTTCTTTCTTTCAATTAGAGGAAAAAACAAAAAACGAAACAACGACCCCTTTGTGCAGACAAATTTGGAAAAATTTCACATTGGGAAGTACAGTGAGAAAAATCTGCTCTCTGAGGGGAGATGGACAAATTTGATAAAAGCCATATTTTTGTGAGCCTTTCTATGGGCAGTTGCAGCCCAATTCCAGAGCACAGAGCTGATTGATGGGAGACAGACTGGATTTCAGTTTGCCCTCTTTCCCTTAGCTCAGTACCTTTGTGCAGTCCACAAACTGTGCAATGGAAGGTGACAAACCAAAACCTTTAGCACCATTCAGATATCAAGGAATTTCAACATTAACTGGTTAATAAAATAAATCACTACATAATGATACTATACATTTTTTTTAAATTTTAATTATTTATTAGAGAAAAAGAGAGGAAGGGAGGGAGAGAGGAGGAGCAGAGGGAGAGAGAATCTCAAGCAGACTCCTGGTTACATGCAGAGTCCTATCTTGGGCTCCATCTCACAACCCTGAGATCATGACCTAGGCTGATATCAAGAGTCAGATGTTTTAGCAGACTGAGCCACCCAGGTGCCCCACAATGATACTATATTTTAAGAATGGGATTATAGGAAATAGTGAGAGAACTTTCTTAACAGCCAAAGATCTGGAATATGCCAGGTTCTTCCTTCTAAGGGAGTGAATAAAGATGCTGTAAAGTTGTGCTCTCAATTACTGAGAGAGGCCTCCTGATTGATTTTGGAGGAAATATATGTCACATTTTAGGGAGCTGTTCCCAATGCTTTTCCTGAATCTCCCTCTAAGTGGCCAGCTTTGTAGAGAGCCCCATGACAGGGAGAGCTCTTTAGCTTGTCCAGGCTATATCTCTTCCACTTTGCATTTAGGATCCTAATGATTCAACATGCTCAAAGTCTCTATGCTCACAGATGCTCAATTTGAAACATGTTCTTAATAATAAAGTTGATCGAGTGTGTAATGTGTGTATTTATATATATTAATGAATTATCCTTGTCACTCTGTCTCCTTCAATATTTTATATATTTTGGTGGCTAATTTTACAATTGACTACATAATTGTTCTATAATTTTCAGAATATAAAAGTGATAGAACTTAAAGAGGAATATGTGTGATCTAGAAATTTTGAATCTAGATTGCATGTAGTAGCTTTAAACAATTTAGTTTATTCCTTTTGGGAAGACTGAGTGCATTTTTAGTTATAAAAGGGATAGGGATGCCTGGGTGGCTTAGTGGGTTAAAGCCTCTGCCTTTGGCTCAGGTCCTGATCTCAGGGTCCTGGGATCGAGACCCGCATCGGGCTCTCTGCTCAGCAGGGAGCCTGTTTCCCTTCCCCTCTCTCTGCCTACTTGTGATCTCTGTTAAATAAATAAATAAATAATCTATAAATAAATAGATAGATAGATAGATAAATAAATAAATAAATGGGATAGTTGTATTATATAAAGTGGAAACATTTTGTGTGTGTGTGTGTGTGTGTGTGTGTGTGTGTGTGTGTGTTGGAGAGATCTGAAGTATAAGATGGATTCATATAGATGTTGGACACAGCTAAAGGGATATTTGTTCCTTTTTGTGTCAGCATCTACATATACTTTTTACTTATGTGGCATTCCAAGATAAGTAAAAGTTAAGATCAGAGTCCTATGTTTATTTATTTTTATACATTGCAAACTACAGATTCTGTAAATATCAAGAGTGTGGTCAACTAGGTGCTTCTCCTCAGGAATTTAAAATCTAACAGAGATGTTCCAGATTGAGGGGCCCCTTGACACAGTAGCAAGCATCCAGGGCTATGAGGTCCTACAATACAGTAAGGAATGTGCAATGGCAAAGTCCAAATGGCAATATCCTCACTAGAGGACCATTCCTGTGGATAGTGGTTACTTGGTTCCTGGAAAACATAGTTCCCTGATATCCTTCCTTTGTATTTATTTTGCATTTATTTTCTACTTAAATTCATGAGAGTATCTTTCTATTTGCCCTTATGCTCCTGATTAAAATTTTCCTGTAATTTTCCAGGGAATGGTTGTTCAATTATTAGAATTCTATGATGAAACCCTATGGACTTGGGAGTTCACTTCCTTTCCCAGTAATGAGAGTATTAAGCTTTTCAAATTCCTCTAGTGTTGGTTTTGGTAAGCTGTATTTCCAGATACTATTTCCAGTTTGGTAGCATACATTATCCCACATACAACTGATAAACTATATTTGTCTAAATATTTCCAGATACCTAATTCATTTTAATTTTTAACTTCATTGCACAAAATCCTTTCACTCTCTGTTTTTGGTCTTTTATTTAATCCCAATATTGGTTATGTGTGCCTTCCTTTCTCTCTTTTGTTCTGTCTCACTACATCTGTATTTTTCTGTCTCTGTCCTTCTCTCTCACCTCCACTTTCTTCCCTCTTGATCGCTTTTGTTCTCACTCTCATTCTCTCTCTTTTAAGTTCATCAAATTTGCTTGGCATTTATGAAATTTACTAGCATTTTGAAAAGAAAAATGTCCCAATTTATGCTGCTTATTGTTTTTGTTTTCTATTTTATTCATCTTATGTTATCCTTATTAGTTTTTTCCTTATATTTTCTTAGTTTTCTTCTTTAGTTAATATTTTCCTAAAATTTTGAATCTTTTTTCCTTTATATTGTCTTATTTAATAGCATATTTCTCTCAAATTCCTGTGTTAGTTTTATCACATGTTCTTTACTTCATATTTTAATTAATGTTATTTACTTTAAATAATTTATAATTTTGACATCTTTTCTTTTTTGGCTTAAGCTACAGATGGGGATTTTCTAGCTTTCTATTGTTATTTATTCTTAGCCTACTTGCACATGGTCAAAACCATGCTCTCAAATATATAGAAAGCAGACACTACCTACACAGAAGTGTTGTGTGAGCACTTAATACCTATGTATATTTTGCAGTTTTAATAAATATCAGATGGCTATTAAGTGAGTTGATAAGATTTTATATTTTATATTAGTAATGTAGTATTTCTACTTACTGTGCTAAATACTGAGTATATTTATAAATATTTCCTAGAATAATTATAGATTCATGTATATGAATTTTGAGATACTTTTTAGGTGCTTAGAAGTTTGTAATTTTATTTCTTTTTTTAAAAAGATTTTATTCATTTGAGAGAGAGAAAGAGCACAAGTGGGGCGAGAGTCAAAGGGATAAGCAGACTCCCCACTAAGCAAGGACTCCAGGATCATGACCTGAACTAAAAGCAGATATTTAACAACTAAGCCACCCAGGTGCCCTACAATTTTGAGTCTTCCTAATATAGCAAAACTTCAAGAAAATCATGAAATTCTTTTTTTTCTATTGCAGTATTTCTTTCTTATTTAAAGTCTGATTTTTCTAATATTACAGTAGCACCTGATTCCTTGTTTAATTTTGGCTACAGTGTATTTGCTTTTCTTATGCTTTAATATTTTATATTGACTTAACATAGATGTGACTCTTTTAAGCAGCATACATTTTTAAAAAATCATTCTAAAAATTTCCTTTTAACTAGAAACTTTTATCCATTTATATTTAATGTGAGTATTTACACAGTTGGATTCAAATCTTCTATCCTACTACTTGCTTTTGAATTTGTCTGATTATATACCTCTATTAGGTTGGAAATTATAGTTGATTTTACTTTTTATTAGTTTCTCTGGAGATTACATTCTTATTCATTGATCCATCAAAGTCCATACAAATTAAGACTTCTAATTCTTCCAAGACCAAAAAAAAAAAAATGGCATAGGAAAATGTTAGCAACATTTATCAGTCATATGTATTGTTTTCTGTTATGCTAGTTCAATGTGTATATATTCATTTCCTCTGGTACGAATATATATTGGTTTTTGCAGCAATAATCTTTTACATTTACCTATGTTTATGGGTCTTTTTAAAAATCCTATCTAATTTCAATATGTAATAATTGCTTTCTCTCTCTCTTTTTAAAATTTTTATTTAAATTCTTTCTCTTTTATGCCAGCTCATTAGTATTTCTTTTATTACATGTCTTCTTATGTCAAAGTACCTAAATTTTACTTGTTTGGCAATGTTTTCTTTCAACAATTTAAAACATTGTTTTGTTTTTTCTTTTTGTACTTCATCTAGAATTTGAGCTTGACCCCAACCGCAAAAGCTGGAAGATATTATTTCATTAATTCTGGCTTCACCCCCTCTGGTCTCATTGTTACCCCTCTGAAATCAATTTTATGTTTCCTTTAAGGCTTTATTATTAACATTTTTAGGTATATTTCTTAAATCTCTTATATAAGGAATATAAATATTCCTTACATTTGTCCTCTCCCTCTATAACTCAAGTCGATATGTTTTTTTTATTTATTTATTTTTAATCCTTTTTAAAAAGATTTTATTTGACAAAGAGAGATCACAAGTAGACAGAGGCAGGTGGGGGGGG
>RCUC01090886.1:0-27582 GCA_003697995.1 Taxidea taxus jeffersonii | reverse complement strand
ATGACATCAAAGGGACAACTGCTGAAATCTGAAGAAGGTCTATAGACTCATAAATAGCACTGAATCGATCAAATTCTTTCTCCTCTAAGATCAGGAGAATGTCCTTAACCATTTTATTCGATATTTTACCAAACACCCTATTCATTACAATAAGGTAAGAAAAATAAAAAAGATATCCAGATTAGAGAGGAAAAATTAAAATTGTCTTTATTGATCATTGTCACGCTCATATGCATAAAAAATCCCTAAGAATATATTACAAATCTACTGGAATTAATAAGAGTTAGAAAGGTTGCAGGATACAATCTCAACATAAAAAAAAAACTATTGTATTTCCATTTATCATGCAGCAGCAACAAACAACTGGAAAATGACACAAAAGCAACCAAAAAATGGAATATTTAGGATTAAAATACAGGCAAGATCTAAACACGGAAAATTTATAAAACATTCCAAAAGTTTAGAAAGACTTGAAGAGATATACCATATTTATGGGCTATGGGCTAAAAGACTAAATATTGGGGCACCTGGGTGGCTTAGTTGTTAAGCGTCTGCCTTCGGCTCAGGACATGTCCCAGGGTCCTGGAATCAAGCCCTGCATCAGGCTCCCTGCTCAGTGGGAGGCCTGCTTCTCCCTCTCCCAACTCTCCCTGCTTGTGTTCCCTGTCTCCCTGTGTTTCTGTCAAACAAATAAATAATCTTAAAAATAAATAAAAAACAAGACTAAATATTAAGATATCAATTTTCCCCAAATTGATCTACAGATCCAGTATAATATCTGTCATTATCCTCAGCAGCCTTTTTGTAGAAATTGATAAGCTGACTCTAAAATTTATTTGGAAATGCAAAGAACCTGTAATAGAATCTGGAGGACTTAGACGACCTGATTTTGTTTTATCATACAGCTATATTAATCAGCAGAATGGAGAGTTGGCTTAAGTAGCCATGCAGGCCGATGGACTATGAAGTTCAGAAATGGGCTCCATTCATATGCAGTCAGTTGACTTTCAACAAAGATGCCAAGATAATTCAGTGAAGGAGGGGGGCGCCTGGGTTGCTCAGTGGGTTAAAGACTCTGCTTTGGGCTCGGATCTTGATCACAGGGTCCTGGGATCGAGCCCCGAATCAGGCTCTCTGCTCAGCGGGGAGCCTGCCCCCCCGCACCCCCTCCCCCACCACTCTCTGCCTGCCTCTCTGCCTACTTGTGACCTCTGTCTGTCAAATAAATAAATAAAATCTTAGGGAAAAAAATTCAATGAAGGAAAGGGGAGTCTCTTCAATAAAAAATACTAGAACAACTAGATACCCTTAACTAATTGGGTTAAAAAAAATCTCAACCCTTACCTCACACTACATACAAAAGTTAACCTTGGCAAGATTACAGAATGTTTATAACAAATTTACTCATAACAGCCAAAATTTGGAAACAATCCAAACCAAGTGAAGAGATGAAGTCCCATGAATTCAAACATGGATGACCACTCAGCAATGAAAAAGAACTAGTGATAAATGGGACGACGGGAATCTGGAAACCATTATGCTGAGCAAAAGAAGCCGGACACAAGAGAGAACATACCATATAATTCTATTTATACGAAGCTCTAGTAAAGGTAAATCTCGTTGATTGTACAGCAGGGCAGTAGGGCTAAGGCTGGGTGGTGGGCATTAATGGCAAAGGGCCATAAGGAAAACTCCCTTTATCAGGATTATAATGATTACAAAAGCATAAACATTCATCAAAGCTCTTCAGTCTACAGGTTTTATATAAGTATATTTTACTGTATGTAAATTATACCTCATTAAAATTGACCATTAAAATTAACCATAAATATTACAATTTTCTGCTCATCCTTGCAACCTCATCCCCTGTATCTGTGGTCCTCAAAACGTTAGTGTGCATCAGTCACCTGGGAGGCTTCGTTAAAAATTCATCTTCTCAGGCCCATGCCCAGGAGTAGGTGGGCAGCCTGATACTTAGCATTGGGAAGAAGCATCTTTAGACGATTCTGATTCAGGTGTCCTCAGGCCACACTTCAGAAAACTGGCCCTAAGTGGACTTTGGCATTACATTTGTTTCCTTGATCAGACTCGGGCCATGTTTGATCATCTGGTAAGATCAGGTAAGAGCTCTGAGTTGCCCTCAGGCCCAGCATTTCCAATGAAGGGCTGGAGTTGTCACTGGAGCTCAGGATGGCAGATAGTGTGATATCCTTTCTTCAGAGAGAGGCTGCCTGGGTTTTAGTCCCAGCTTAAGTGACTGATCAAGCCATGCCCCTGGTCTCAGAAATGCTGTTAAGTATTTGCTGCCCTGTCACCTTTTCTAAGCTGGCAAGGAGGACCAACAGAAAGTTCTTGAATAACTGTCATCAGCTTTGGCAGTTGGTAGGCTTACCGCCCCACCCCCAGCTATGTTGCCAGGGCAACCAGGACACCTCCCAGAAACCTTCAGGGATGCTGCTCCCTCCCTGAGGCAAGACAAGGTATAAGTTGAGGAGAAAGTGAAGTGGGTAGTCCCTTCAAGGGTTTAGGGACCCAGGCCCTAACAGGGTCTCAGAAATGCAGGAGCCTCCTGAAGCTGTCTTTCAGAAGTTGAGTCATGTGGAAGCCTCACAACTGTTGCCAGCCTTGGGAGGAGATGCCAACGGAGGCGACCACTGAGAAGAAAATCCTTCCACTCAGTCCTGAAGAGAAGAATACTTTGCCACCATGGGTCCCCAGCTGGGGGAGCCCAGGTTTCTCACAGAGGGAGTAGATGGAGGGGCATGGGGAATGGTGAGGTGGGGATTCACCAGGAGCTTTCAATGGACCTAAATAAATATATGAAAAAAGAACAGGACCAAAGCTTTTAGCACAAAAGCAGGTAGAGGGTGGGGAGGGAGTTGAGGTATAGTGATCCCAAGGAATCAGCCTCAGGAGGCCACAGTAACCACACACAAATGTGTTTCTGAGCAGCGAGAGCAGAGAACAGAGCACAGAGATGACAGCAGACTAGACTCCTGGATAGTAGAAGGCTTTTTCGGGAAGGGAAATTGATTTTATGACTCCTGAGCAAGGCAGCAAGCCAGAGCCTCTCCTGTTTCCTTACAGTTGAGACAGAGAACTTTTAGTTCAGAGAGAGGATAGTCAGGGGATCCAAATCAAGGAAAATGAGAAATGGTTTAGCTCAAAAGGAAGTTGACCTGAGGCTATTGCCTTGAAGCTGATGAAACCTACCCCTAACTTTAGGACCCCACATTCGCAGGACCTCTCCTCAAGTTCACTCCCTCCTTGCTGCCCATCCAGGGCACGTTGTCTAAACTGGATTTTCTGCTTTTACCAATTTAACAAACTCAAATCAATTTGTGGACACAGACGGAAATTTAGAAACAAAAGCAAAAGCAGTGAGCGCTGCATGCTGGGAAGTGAGCCTGGGAAGCATCTGGACCTCTTCTCAGACCATGCATTGCTGGGGACGCCAGGAAGGAGCTGGCTGGCAGGACAAGGAGCACAAGAAATGCCTCATCAGTAACTGCAGAGGGGTCCCAGGGTTAGAGGGTTACAAAGTTTACCCTCTCCTGCTTCCTGACAGTCTTGAGGCCTAGCTACTCTTCCTTCCACTGCAGTCTACACCCAGGATAACCTGCTGGGATGTGGAGATAGTGGGGTCAAGTGCAGGTAAAGGAGCATGATATAATTCTCTTACCTAACCTTTTTCATAGCCCTTTGGACGTGATCCTCCCAGCAATATGTACCTCGATCCAAGATCAAAAGCATATTTTACTTCCCTGCCTCTGCCCCATCCAGGAGCTCATAAGTTGTGCACAAAATACCTGGCAACCTGTTCCTGGGGATCTGATCCGAATGCAAGTAAAGAAAATAGGAGCCAAGAGGGAACTCTGAGTATGTTTCCAACCCTATTATAATAAGACACTAGCAAGCACACTCAGTCCCACGGGTCAGTGAAGCAGCACACGAGGGTTACCAACAGTGAGGAGCAGAGACGGGTGCAGCTTTTAGGTGGGCTGGAAATTTCCAAAAACAGGAGATCTTCTCTAAGAGAAATGACACAACATCACAAATGCAAACTAAATAAGGCCCAGAGCTTGGGAAGGAGGGGCCCTAAAAGTTAAGACCCAAGAACCTCAGGGTAAATAGCCAGAGGTCTTGAAGTGGCTGGTGAAGGCGTTACTGAGATGAGACTTGAGTTTGGTGAGCCCCAAAGGATGGGCAGGATTTGGAAAGACCTGTGTGGCAGGATGAACAAAGAGACTGAAGAATGCCAGAGAGCTGCCAGGAGCTCCAGGGGCAGACCAGTCCAGCTGGACAGAAACTTGGCAAAGCACAGGTGGAGAGACAAAGGCAAGGGAATGAACTAGCCAGCTTGGGGAGGCCTTGAGTACAGCCCATGGCATCTGAATGGGATTTTACTGGCGACAGAAGCCACGGACTTTTTTCCCCCCACATGCTGCTGAGTGACCTGAATGTTTTGGGAAGACTAGCCCAGCCATGTTGTTTTAAGGCAATGAAGCAGGGGGCTTCATTTTTTTTTTTTTAACAAGAGTCTAGGGTTGGGGGACAAGGCTGTGTGGAAGGGAGTAAAAGGAAATAACCACCTCGATGGGCTTTGGTGGTTTATGGCCCAAGAGGGGAAGGACTCCAAAATGACGACAGAATTTCTGCTGAGTGTTAGAGAAGAGCCAGGAACAGGGTGGGGGAAGCCAAGGTCAAGGGCAAATTCAAAAGGAAAAAAAGGATTCTAGACATTTGGACTTGAGGTGATGGAGTAACTATGGATTTTTAGATGGTCATCTGACACCTGGGAGGTGAGGAATGAAGACCCATCCGGTAATCAGAGCGTCCATCCATCCATTCATTCAACACATATTTGTTGGTAACCTCCGCCACAGTCGGCCCTGTGCTGGGTGTCAAATGGTGTAAGAGGCAATGTGTTCCCTCCCCTTAGATAATTAAATTTAGGTTCTCAAGAGAGAAGAGACAGAGGGGAAACTAGTTGAGTAAGGCAAGGTCTGTTGGGCATGGAATGAACAACCCACGAAGTGGGGAAGCTGGCTGTGACATGTCACCCTGTGTCTTCCAGAAAGTATTTGACTCCACTGACCTGTGGATCCATATGGATACCCCTCCCCTTCTCCCCCACCCTGCTTGTGTTTGCCCCAAAGGACTTATCTGAAAAGAACGGAGTTCCCAGAGCCCACAGCTGTACTCTGGTCAAGGGTCCTTGAATAAAATGGGTAGTAAAGACAATGAGAGGGATTCACAGAATGGAGAAATCCCTAAGAAAGGAGGGATAAATAGGGCCACCACACTCCTGGATTCCAGAGGAGGTGGGAATGAATCTGAATCCTAAATGGGGAGGGGTTTGCATACATGAAGTGAAAGGGGAAGGCAGACCTGGCCCTAAGGAGAAGTAAAAGTCAGCTTCATCTAATAGAAAGTATCTGATCTGATATTAGGCAAATCCTCATTAACCAGTAAAACCTCGGCTATGAGGAGGAAGCAGCAGCCATCCCCACAGCCGCTGTGTTGAAGCAGAGACCCTGTTCCCTGGAAAGGTGGTGTGATTCCACATGGCATACTTGCCTGACCCTTCTAGGGCTGGTCCTTCCATCTGGAATGGCCGCATCAAGAAGTAAGGATCAGAAACTAAAGAAGGGGAAACAAGTTGAGGTGGGCAGACAGACGGACTGACGGGGGCCAGGGAGGAATAGGCGCCAACACCCAAGATATCGAATGTAAACTCCCAAATCCTAATTCAAAGATGTTTTCTTGGCAGCAAGCTTGTTTAGTGCTATTTTTGCAGGACCTTAAAATGAATAGGTGATCTTGTGCGTGTTTTTTTTTTTAACTTCTATCCCTGAAGCGTATGTTTCCATTTCCTTGCTTCATTAATGCCCTTTCTTGAACATTCTCTGTGAATGTGTATAATACATATTTTAACGTAACACATGAATTTTAGGTATTTCAGATCGAAAGAGCCACGGTCGAGGGCTTGATTTCCTTCTTAACTGCCCATCAAGTGGGACATCTTGCGCTTTAAAGAAAAGACTGTTCTCTGCATCCCTTCCAACACACACCTTCGAGATGGTCGTGTCCCCAAAGATGCCCCACTTGAACTACCGTTACTCTCTGCCTACTTGGCTGCCTTTTGCTCTTAAGTTTTCTTTGCCTCCCATGAATAAGGTGAAGGCAGGAAAGATCAGAAAAAGCAAGTAGTAGCAATCCAGTTAATTTTGCCACATGTCCCTAATCAGCCGCCAGGGCACGTTATGACGCTGAGGCCACGAGTGTGTGGGCCCTCTGTGAATGGCCGTATGTCCCACACCGACAGACCCGGGGCCGATGTGGCATGTCATGGTCAGTGGGTCAAGTGCTGGATAAGCTCACACCCACGCAGCCTGAGCTAAGGGGAGGGCCTGAAGCCCCAGGGGCTTTGCCTGTAACTTCTATTACCAGTAGGCACGGAGCAAAGCTTCTGGTCCTGACCCCTGAAGAGTTTTCACACCAAAGAACCCTCTCTTCAGGGAGAAGCTTGCTCACACTTAAAGCTGCTCCCAATTGGAATTGGGAACAGGACCTTCAATAGGAAGTAGGACCTCTTCATTCACTGATTATGAAATATTTCAGCAAACTGAAAAATATTGAAGACGAATGCCCATATTGCCCCCCACCTAACTTGAGCAAATCCTACTACTTTCCCTCCCCTGGTTTAGGTCTGTTTTTCCAAAAGTAAAATGCTACTGATGTCTATGAGGCTTCTGTTCTGGTATGGGGGGAGACAGGATAACCTGAAGAGCTTCCTCCAGCAAAACACCTAGAAAATACTAGGTACAACTTATACAATTTAATACAATTTAATTTTAACGCAGAGTGGAGCTTGCAAGGACAGGGAAATTGACCTGGGTCAGAATACCAAGAGAACAGAACTCCATAAGCAACTGCCATTGGCTGCCTACCATGAGAGAACATGGTAGCACAGCGCCATGTTTCAACAAGCTTGGTATTCCAATGCCTACACATGGAGGGGAGACCGTGGACTTGCTAGGGGTTGTTAGAAGTAAGACACTTCTCACACAAGGTTGTGACTCTCTCAAAGCAATACTTACTCTCAGATAAGGTGAAAATTAGAGAAGTTCCCATAGGAAGACAAGGGAATCTGTCTTTTCTTAGTCTGGATTCTGCATAGAAAAGCCTCCCCCACAGAATTCTTGACTAATGTCTGGGAATCGTAGGTGTTGGAGTTTAAATACATACTCCACTTGTACTTGGGGAACTAAAAAAATTGACATTGAGCTGGTGATATCCTTAGGTTACCTGGCATAAGCAAATGAAATATCTCTGTATAGGACTCCCTCACAAGTCAGGGCTCACAGGGGTCCCACAGATAAAATCCTTCTAGAAATGAGCTTATAGTCCCAAGAGGTAATACACTTAAAAGAACAATTCACCCCTTGGCTTTTATTATTTTTCTCTACTCTTTTCAGCTACAAGATACCCCTGTTGTATGATACCAACTGTTCCTCTTATGCAGCAGAATGAGGCCCTAAGAACTGTGTGCCCCTCTGCCATCTTGTTCCTTCCCTCCCTGAGAAGGACCACTAGCATCCCCGATAATTCCCATGCACCAGCTTAGACTTAGAGTATACTGAGTCATTCCATAAGTGATATATCCGTTTGTGTGCAACCTCAGGCTTACAGATGAGGAAAACGGTACTCAGTTACAAAGGACTGACTCATGTCAGAATTGAGTCAAATACAGGCCCATTGATTCCTGGCCTCCTTCTCTTTCCACTTCACTATTTTGCTTTTCTCTTTCTTACAGCCAATATGTACCATATTAAAACTAGTCTCACTTCTCTGATAATACACCAACAATATCTGAGAGAAAGCACCTGAGAAGTCAGTTTGTTTAAAAAAAAAAAAAAAAAAGGATGATTAGTTCCCAAGGCAGATGATCTCTGATTGCATGACTGTCACTTGACTGTCCCTTAGATCATGGCTGATGTAGAGAATGGAGGAGAGGTGTGTCGGGATTACAATTTGAAGCCCATTCAGAGGGGGAAAGCCATGTGTGATAAAAAATGACCACTGAAGGGGCGCCTGGGTGGCTCAGTGGGTTAAAGACTCCACCTTCGGCTCGGGTCATGATCTCAGGGTCCTGGGATCGAGCCCCGCATCGGGCTCTCTGCTCAGCAGGGAGCCTGCTTCCTCCTCTCTCTCTGCCTGCCTCTCTGCCTACTTGTGATCTCTCTCTCTCTCTCTCTGTGTCAAATAAATACATGAAGTCTTTTTTTAAAAAATGACCACTGAAGATCTCCTAAATCATGTGGAAGCTGAAAAACCCAGGGGTGGTGGGGCGGTAGAAGGACTGGGGGGGATGAGGACAGCATAAGTCAAGGACTCTGTTTTGCTAAGAGCTGGTGGCTAAATGAAGTGCACATTCCACAGTCCCGACAAAGGCTGAGTGTCCCCCACAACTGTGTGGAGGGGGAGGGACCCTCCAGGCATCAACACCACAGGATGGTTGTCAGCATTTCAAGGGCAGGGCCCATGTCTGATTCAACACCCTTGTATCCTGAGCACTCAAGAAAGAAGAGGGCACACTGTCAGCCTCCGTGAAAAAGTCCCCAGGCGTGAGGTGTTATCTGGGCAACACAGCAGGGTCAGGCCAGAGGTGAGGGAGTGATGGCCACGCCGATGCCCAGGATAACCAGCAAATCCCCAAATCCATGAGAACACTTTCAAGGCAGGCAGGTGGGAGAAGGCAGAGAGGGAGAGACATGAGGTCGGGAGGCTCTGAGCTCTCCGCCCACAGCGACTGGGGCTGGCAGTCCAGTTGGAGACCCCGGAACCGCCGTCCCTCTGATGGCAGTGCCACCCTCACACATATCCCCACCCCTCGACTCACACTTGCTCTGCACTCGTTGCAGCTCCGAGCTACCCCAGCTGGGCAACAGCATGTGCTCCGCCCCCGCAGCCTTCTCCTTGCCCTATTCACTGCGGCCACTGGGAACATTATGCCATCACTGAGATGCTGATGCTGTGTGCCTGGAGAGCAGAGCCCTGAGCCCAGGGCTGCCCAAGAAGGAGGGGGGCCTACAGGCTAAAGTGCAGGCAGGCATGTGGGTTCGGGTTCAGGGCCTGTCCCTACTACAGACCTTGCTGGCAGAGTGACTGTCCTGGCCAGGGCCCCATGTCCCCTCTTCTCCTCCTGAGTCTCTCTGACTGCCCTCCTGCCCTTGGAGTGGGCCCTCCCAGCCACACACCCTAGCCTCTTTCAAAATTGTGTTTACTGATGGTGAGGCCAGAAAGATAGGGCAAGAAAGTGGGGAGGTAAGGGGTGAGCATTTCTGAGTTCTGAAATAGACAGACTGAAAAATCGGCTCTCACCTGGCATGAGCCTCTCTACAACACAAACCTGTGTAAGCCCCCTCGTCACCACACGATCCTTAGACCAGCTTCTAGGAAAAAAACCACGTTTCTGTCTGTCAACCATGAATTACCCTGCATTCTCCCTTCTACACCCTACAGTCCTCCTCTCCCTACCTACCCTGGTTCTTCCTGGTCTTTCTGCAGGCACCGACCTGTCCTCACTGACCCCTTCCCAGGGCCCCTGCCCATCCACGCTGGTCCTCACCCAGGACATGGCAGTTCCCCTGTGAAGATGTCTCCAAATGGCTCAGACAGAGGGAACTTATTTTCTGTTCCCACATTCAGCATTTCCTTTTGTAGTCCTTGTCCTTTGGGGTCCCTGAAGTGACTTTAAAACCTAAAAAAAAAAACAAAAATGACACAAGCCACTAAGACTTGGGACCCCTTAGGAAACTCCTCCCCCAGGGCTTCAGGGCAGACAGACCTGTCTCAAAGGGTTGCATCTGACCAAGACTCAACCCAGCTCACAAGTAAACCCTTTCCCCAACCAAGCCATCCGCCATCTTACCCCACCTCTGCACTCTCCCCTGAACACCACAGTTCCCACCACCTCATATGGTGCCCGAAAGGAAGGGCTCTGTCTGCAGAGACAGGCTCCAACACTTGCCCTCAGCCACACTGGCCCTTTGTTCCAGGAGTTCCCTATCCCCATCTCCTGCTTGGGACAGACCCTCTGCCCAGACACACTGAGGGGTCCTGACCATACAAGCCACCTTGGCCCTTGGGTACTTGCCCCATGTCCAGCATAAACAGGACAGCAGGAAAATCCCAGATTTGGAACAACAACCCCCACATTCAGCAGAGGAAAGGGACAAAGCATTCTACACCCACGCCACACAGAAAACTCTCGTCCCAGTGAGAAGGCAAGAGGGCAGGGAGCTATCTCGACAGAGCTCTACCATGGCGCTCATGCACGACTGGCACACCTGTCTCCCCACAAGACTGTGAGCTCCTGGGGACAGGGACCATGTCTTATTCACCTTTGTTCCCCTGTGCCCGGCACAAGCAGCCATCCAATGAATAAAAGCAATGGATGGCACCTAAAAGAAAGGTCCACTTAGGAACCAGGGAGGGTGGAACCTGACAAGGATAGATGTCTCCAATCACATCTCCACCATCAACTGGGATTGAGCTGGATCTCTTCATTTAAGATGTGATGGGGATTTAGGGGGTAACCAACAACTGGGTCCACCCAGCCCATCATGAAGACAGGCTATCTCAGACACTGACCAGAGGGAACCCAGTTTCTGAGAGTCACCAGGGACCGTCTCTCACTTCCTGTGGTCTTACCTGAGCCCTTCCTATAAGGCAAGGCCTATTTAAAACACACTTTTGGGGGGGAGCCTATCTGAGTTGCCCCGTACTACCTGTCTCTGCCTGACAAAAGGAGGTCGCCCTTGTCTGACCTCCTTGGAGCCTGGTGCCCAGATGGCCCACTCGGTGTGGAGACAGGACTAACGTCAGGAAACAAACCAAACAAAATCAACAGTTAAGTAACCAAGGAATTGGGGCACATGCCTGCTTGTTGCTATACTCTTCCTGGAAGAATACCCTGGAAACATAACCAGTTCTTGTGGTGCCATGGCTATCTCTGGGCGGGGGGGGTTAGGAGTGGGCTGGGCACCATGCATAAGCAAGGGAGGCCTGTCTTATGGATGTTCTTCATAACATTTGGGTTTTTACCATGTGCATGCAATGATTTTGTTAAAAAGTCAATAACTATAATATCAAAACCACAGAGAAAAACCACAAATTCCGAAATGTAGAAATCGTTAGTGGCCATAGTCATAGACCAGGTTATGAAGTTCCAACAACATCAAAACAGAATGGTGGACAAGGATTATTTAACAGAAGGCTGAAATTCTCTCCTCCAGCAATAAAATCAAGAGTACAATGAACAACTATTTTGAAAATAAAAATACTACCGATTTAAATAAGACAAAAGCAGGATTTTTCAGAGGAGGCTTAATATTTTATATTAATATTTATATTATTGTTTCTTAATATTGTTCAGGAAGTATTAAGAGGAAATACAGGAAGAAAATAGGCCAGAAGGAGGATAGCTGGCAAACTAGGGGGGAGGAGCAATCATCAGCCACCCTGAATCCACAAGAAATTTCATTTCTGAACACGTTCAGCCCTGAAATGTCATCATTAGGAATACTCAGTTTATTCATGCCTTACCAGAAGCTTCTCAACTGGCTCCTTCCTCTGACCCAACATCCCTCACCTCCAATCCACTGCGACTTACCCCTCCCCACCCCAATCAGATGCTGCCATGTTCATTTTAAAACTGTAAGAGCTCCCCCAATGATCTCCTGTGGAATATTCTGAATGTCATCCTGGGTCTAGCTTCATCCTCCACCCTTCTCTCCTGGGCCCTGGGTCCCAGCTCCAAGGACCATACAGTCCAGTACAGCTCCAAGTCCAAGTTTAAAACACACCCCACTCTGCCACGCTACCAGGACTCTCACCCAGCTGCCCCAGTGGCCCATAATCCACCTTCCCACATGGCCAAATTGGACTCTTCAAGCTTTAGCTCAAATGTCACTTTTTCTGTGAAGCTTTGCTAGACTTTCCCTAGAAGTTTCTCTTCCACAGGGCTTTATTCATGCCTTTCGTGTAGGGATTTCCATGTGTTTTGTAACATCTGCCTCCCCCCTCAGGAGTGAGGGCAGAGCCTATGCCTGGTTTGGCTTTGTAGTCCTAGCCCCTCCCACCCCAGCATAGAGCCTGGTGCCTAGACTCCCCTCCAGTGAAAGCTGAGTGCCTCAAGTGACTTTTTGTAAGAAGCAAAAGAAAGCTAAAAGACTTCCCAGCCCCAAGACACCCCATAGACCCATCTTAAAGTCTCCTGCCCTCCATGGATGTCAGCCTAACAGACTGTTGCTGTTCATTGATGTTACTGAGACAACCCCTTTGCTTGGCTGAAGCTTATTTTGCTCTCTCTTTAGGACCTAGGGGCACTGCCGGGATGTCTAGATTCTGTTCACAAAAAGACCCAGCCCCCTTTCCCTTAAGATTCTCCTTCTCTTTGGCGCGTCTTGCCCAGGTGGGTTCCCACCCAGGTCCTTGCACACATGTCAGTGACTCCACCTCGTGTCCCAGGACCTGGGTCTGGGCGGAGGCCATACTTAGCCCCTCAGGCAGTGTCTCAGACCTAAAAGAGAAAAGCAGATGCATTCATTTACGCCTCTGGTTGTTTGTCTACATTCCTCCTGCTCTCCTGATTGGATAGCCCAAACGGAAGTTTTGCCTTTGGATACTCTTCTACAACCTCAAGAGAAAAACACTGTGGGGTGGCTGTGCGCCCACCACAAGTCTGTGTGAAGGTGACGGGCCCTCCCAGCATCAGATAGCTGTCAGGATCTTAAGGGCAGGGCCCTGGCACCCTGAGCACTCAGAAAAGAGCCTGGCACATGGTCAGCCCTTCATCGAAAAGTCACCTGGATGATGAATTACACAGGCCACACAGCAGGGTCAGGCCAGAGCTTATGAGTGACGCCCACTCCCCCGTCCCAGTCCAATCTGCAAATCCCAGCTGGCCAAACCGATGTTCCAGGCAGGCAAGTGGGAGGAGAAGAGGAGCCTGAGATACGGAGGGTTTGAACACCCCACCCACGGCTCCCAGCACAGGTTCTATCCTTCAGAAGCCTGAGTCCAAAACTAGCTTTCTGGTACATGCTTGAATCTGAAAAAAATGAAACATTTTTCCATCTTCAAAAGAGTTTGTTTCAGACCACAAGCTTCTAGAAAGCCGATTTTCCTTTCTGTGTAACAGCAAGCACGGCACTTTTTATTCATAAATATTATTTGATAAGGAGAATACTTTATAAAATGAATAAATATTCCTGGTTGGTTATCTTAGGAAGTAACTTCTAGAATGAGAACTGTGTGTGTCAGGCGGAGAAATCTTTCTTACCTCAACAGAGGGTGATGAATGTGCTCCCAGTGCATAGCCCTGAAAAAGGAATCCTTTTTATTAGTCATAAAATTAGTACCCTCTCAAGACCGTATATAGTGTTTTACTTTTAAACCTAAGTTTGTCAGGGAAACTCAAAGAAAGTCATTCCCCTGCTCTTCCCATCCAGTATTTCAACGCCCACTTAAATCTCTGTAAGGGTAAGGTAAGGACCTCTCAAAAAATCCTACCCTGTTTTCAAACATTTCTAACGTTTCCTTACCACCAATCCAGTTCTTTGTCCTTAAAATAGTGTTTGTTAACCAAAAAAACCTGAGACTCACTACCAGGTGCTGGCATTTAAACTCTGCTTCTGCTTTGTAACAGGCCTAAACATGCGGCCACATTCAAAACCCTACAGCTGATCTCTGCTGACAGGCTGACGGGCCAGTTTTAAGTGAGGAATTTGACCTCTGCCTCTGTAAAGAATATCTATTGGGGTTAAGCATGGGCCCTGGGGCTCTTAGCCTCTTGAGTTCTTATCTTTAAAAGGAAGATGTTTTATTACATATATTTTTTAAAGGTGATTCATGTTAAGGATGGCGGATTATATTTTGACCCAAACTTACCCAATCCACAAGGACTCCTTTTTCCCAAGCCATCTGCCATCTTACCCCACCTCTGCACTCTCCTCTGAACACCACAGTTCCCACCACCTCAAATGGTGCCCAAAAGGAAGGGCTCTGTCTGCAGAGACGGGCTCCAACACTTGCCCCAGACACACCGGCCCTTTGTTCAGGGAGTTCCCCATCCCCATCTCCTGCTTGGGACAGACCCTCTGCCCAGACACACTGAGGGGTCCTGACCATACAAGCCACCTTGGCCCTTGGGTCCTTGCCCGTATGCTTGTCCAGCATAAACAGGACAGCAGGAAAATCCCAGATTTGGAACAATATCCCCCACGCTCAGCAGAAGAAAGGGACAAAGCATTCTACACCCAGGAGGGGCACCACACAGAAAACTCTCATCCCAGGGAGAAGGCAAGAGGGCAGGGAGCTGTCTCAACAGAGCTCTACCTTGGTGCTCACGCACAACTGGCACACCTGTCTCCCCACAAGACTGTGAGCTCCTGGGGACAGGGACCATGTCTTATTCACCTTTGTTCCCCTGTGCCCAGCACAAGCTGCCATCCAATGAATAAAAGCAATGGATGGCACCTAAAAGAAAGGTCCACTTAGGAACCAGGGAGGGTGGAACCTGACAAGGATAGATGTCTCCAATCACATCTCCACCATCAACTGGGATTGAGCTGGATCTCTTCATTTAAGATGTGATGGGGATTTAGGGGTAACCAACAACTGGGTCCACCCAGCCCATCATGAAGACAGGCTATCTCAGACACTGACCAGAGGGAACCCAGTTTCTGAGAGTCACCAGGGACCATCTCTCACTTCCTGTGCTCTTACCTGAGCCCTTCCTATAAGGCAAGGCCTATTTAAAACACACTTTTGGGGGGGAGCCTATCTGAGTTGCCCCGTACTACCTGTCTCTGCCTGACAAAAGGAGGTCGCCCTTGTCTGACCTTGGAGCCTGGTGCCCGGATGGCCCACTCGGGTGTAGAGACAGGACTAACGTCAGGAAACAAACCAAACAAAAGGAGCATCAAATAAATAACCAAGGATTCCGTCCTCCTTGTTTTGAGTCCTTTGGTTCCACAGCTGAACTAAAAGCTCCTGAGATTAAGACCATGTTCTCCCCGTATCTCCCCTCGATGGACTGGGCTACAAGGTCTGCGATTGTCACCACACTCCCTGAGCGCAGGGCCCCTCAGGCCTCTGTCTTGGGGCCAGGTCCTAAATGGGAGGCTACCAGACGCAAGGGAGCCTACCACAAACCCCCACTCCCTGTTTCAGGAAGAAGGCATCTTTGCAGTATCTTCTTCTTGCAAAGGACAGTGCTGGTGTGCACACCTGTCTGTCCCTAAAGCAGGGGAGCCCGCCATAGCTTCGAATCCCAGCTTTAGCACTTCCTAGTTAGATCATCGAGGGCCAAGTTATTTCTATTTCCATCCTGGGCTTCCTCATTTATTAAATGAGAGTAAGACTTTTTCTAGGTCATTGTGAGGATACAAATAATACACATAAGGATCTGACACATCGTAAGCCCTGAATTATCACGAATTCACCGTTAGAGCAAAGAGCATCAGCCAAGTGTGCTCACTGACCAACAGGGCTCCAGAATGCCGCTGCCCCATCCTGCTTTCACCACAAGCACACTCTCACATGAGACATCAGTAAGGCAGCCTTGCTTGGAGAAGTGACAGGAGCCCCCACCAGTCATGCTCGGCGGGGTCACCTGGACTGCTCTTTCTTCTTTAGTGATTGTTCTGTCCAATATCCTCATGTAGGGGTTAGTATATTTGCCCCAGGCAATCCTCTCCAAACCGGAGTCTAATATCCTGGCAGTTAAAAAACACTAATAATAAAATGTATCTACACTAAGAACCAAAATATGCCCCAAGTGCCTGGAAGGGTTTGTTTTTTTTCATGCAGTGTCTTCAACATCAGTGCATGGGTTCTGGAACATCTATTTTCATTGCTGTAATACATCCCCCTCCCCACTTTTTTTGTTTTTTTCTTTTGCCATTTTGGATAACTGAGGTTTTTAGGTAAAAGAATCTCTATACAAATGAGGTATTGTTCCTAAATTTTTCAACTATGATATAGAGATCCTAACCTTTAAAAAAAAACCGTAACAATTCTATAGAAAAGTTCAAACAGAGCTGAACCTATCACAGAGATAATAAAGGGTGAGGTGATCCCAGAAGAGCGTACAGGGCAAGGCCCTCCAAGCAGGGAGCTCTAGGGTGCTCCAGGCCCCTGGAGATGTGAGCTGGAAGCTATGGCCTGGACTGGAACATTCATTCCAAGGAGGTAGTAGAGAGGGGAGTTGAAAAGGTATGGTAAAAACACCAGACAGTGGTTTAGGACATGGAATGGGAATGTCACCAAAAAAATAATCCATGAAATAATAATTCCTTCTTTTTTCTATACCAGAGGCATGTATCATTTTTTTATCAGAGGTCTTTTATTGTTTGAGCCCTTCACAACAAAAGGGGTTTTTGTTGTTGTCATCTTTTACTAGTTTGAAAGGTAAAAAAAGTCAAGGAAGTCAGTTTTAACCACAACTTTAAACTGTGCACCATTCAGGGTCACCTAGGTGGTTCCATCAGTTAGGTATCCGACTCTTGACTTCCGCTCAGGTCATGATGTCGGGGTCCTGGGATCGAGCCCCACATCGGCTTCCCGCTCAGTAGGGGTCTGCTTGAGGATTCTCTCTTCCTTTCCCTCTGCCCTTCCCCTCCCCCTGCACTCTTTCTCTTTCCAAAATAAATATTTTTTTAAAAAAGAGAATCACTTAAATCCTCGATGTTACCAATCTGTCCTCGATGTTACCAATCCTAAACTATAATATCATAAAACTTTTGCCAGTCTTGATCGGTTTCCTGTCTGCCTTAAAACGCTTGAGCCTAGATCCAAAACTTCACAATCATCCAATTTCCTACTTTCCCTTTCTGGGACACTGCTAAGACCATCCAAGTGTTCTCTCTTACCGCAGTGAGTTCGAGTAAACTGAGTTGTTGTTTTTAAAGAGCAAGTGATACAATACATAGAGTAAGACCCCACGTGTGTGTAAGGAGACTATATGCACGTAGATGCATCGAGAGAGAGACCGTGGCAGGTGCCCGTCAAACCCTTAGAGCAACCACACGGGGAGAGGAATGTGCTGAAAGCCTCTTGGAACAAAGGGGGATTTTCCTTCTTCACACTATATTCCTCGGTGTTATCTGAATGCGCGCTATAAGCAAATATTTTCTCTGTGACTTAAAAATCCAATGTTGAAAAGAACGAAAAATTGAAGCTATGAGTTCAAAGGAACATGTCTGACTCAAAACATGTCATGGGTCATAACTAATTTTTTACTGGTCAGTATAACCTAGGCAGGGAAGTGTTTTGTTTTTAGAAAACTTTGTCTAAATCATAAAGTGTAAGATTTATAATCAGACTCACATTCAGCCCACTCTTAGGAGAAAATGAGCCAGCGGGGTCAGTAGGCCTGGCCCCTACTGCAGAAAAGCCTTGAGGGGAAGGCAATGGGGTGCCAGCCCTGCTCTCCCTGCTCAGGAGCCAAGTACAAGGAACACTAGAGGAAGGCTCTAGTGTCCCAGTCAGACCCTCCCCTGCTTGGTCAGACCACATTCTGAGACCCAGTCAACCTCTGAGCAACTTTCCCTATAACCCCAGTTCAATCCACCATAGTCCAGGCCAAGAGGCATGGCTACCATCTCATCGAGTCCAGCTGCCCTATCCAAGGGGTGGACAACCTGAGTCAACTTGGCCATGGACTCCTCTCCAAACTCCACAGGGCCAAGGACTCCTCAGGAGGCTGACTGCTCTCCTAGGGGGCTCTCCGTGATCCCTTTCCCCCAATCCTATCTTTACAGATGGGAAAACTGAGACTCAAAGAATTTGGGTGGCTCTTGCCAAGGTCACGGTGATTCGGTGGAGGCAGTACCCTCTTAATGCTGACTCCCTTGGCTTGAAAAAAAGAAAAATCTCTGGCACTTTGAGATTTCTGTACTCAGAAAATACCTTAACACTTCGTACAAGGAAGAAAACTCCAGTGGCTTACTCAATACACATGCCCTAAGCCAGGTTACAAGCAGTCTAGTCAGACTTTCAAAGGAAGCCAGGACAGCGGTTGCCATTCTGAGTCTCTCAAGAAGGCAGCCTTGGGTGGGATGGCCCCAACAGCCCCTTGTGCTGCTGTTTCTTCTAGTTCTGACGAGTGTCACTAAGACTTCATGAAGAAGTCTTAGTGACACTCGTCATTTTGAACAAGTAGGTGTGAATCGGCAATCCTAGGCTGTGTTCTCAACCTCCTCCCAAGAGGGCTCCTCTTCAGGGACCCAAACATACATTGCTAAGAGTCAGTGTGGAGAGAACGTGAACTCGGCCTCCTCCTAGGTTCTCTCTGATGGAAGCAGTCCTGTCCTGGGGGCCGAGTAGCTCAGACATCAGGTGGAAGAGCTCCACGTGCAGGCTGAGGGTCTGCCTGCCCGCAAAGCCCCATGGGGAAGGGTCCTGGGGAAGGGTCCATGATCCTCTGGGATTCCCTCCACACTAGTTGTGTGTGTAGGCAGCGAGTGGCGATAGGCAATCCCAGCCAGGAATGGGGCTGGGGTGAGGATCTGTGCAGGATCTGTGCCTAGACAGTCCACAAGACATTCCTCACCCTGCCTGGCGTCTCAGTGCCTCATCACACATGAGACAGATGCAGTGGCCAGAAAGTTCTTCCCCAGACTGAGCCACAGCCTCCCTCCAGGAGTATGTGTTCTTGGGCCTGGTTCTGATAGTCCTTCAGATATTTGAAGCCAGGCATAATGTCCCCCTTAAATGTCTTTAGATTCAACCTTGGAGTCTGCCGTAGGCTGAAGCATGCAACGTCTTCAAAGGGCGGTGCAGGGACTCAAGGAATCTGACTGCCTGTGTCTTACCTCTGTGCAAGCACTTGGCCTGCTCTAGGGGTCAAGGTGACAGCACATTGTGTGGCATTTTCATGTAGACTTCCTCCTGACTTTCCACCTTCTAGATGAATAGGGCAGCAGGCAGCCTAGGACCTGTCCTGGGGGCTCCTTACGCTGCCTGAGACTCCCTGGAGGCCGTCCCATCTGTTTCCCTGGCCCCATGGGGCAAGCATCAGGAACCCTCCGTCCAATTTTGCTGCCATTGCTTCTGCTGCTCCTACGCAGTGTTGGGGCTGGCCGCTGACCCCAGACAGTGAGACACACTCTTGCCCACGAATAGGATGGTGTTCTTGATGGTTCAGATCCCCCACTGATGTCGCCAGCTGGTGCTGTGATTCTGCAGACGCTCAGCTGCTCCGTCCCATGGGGCCAACCCAGTTCTTCACCATGACAACACCTCCCTGGCAGTCGTTTCTTTGCAGTGGCCCTCAGCTGCGCACACTAAGGCTGAGCACTATTCCAAGGGAAGCTGCCTCTCCAGAGAAATGCACACTCAATCACTGGTCCCTGGGAGCTGGAGGATTTGTTTCAGAACTTTTACCCCCATGAGGCCAGGCTGTCCATTCAGCTCATGCAGATGCAGCTAAGGGGGGCTTCTCAGGAGATCTTTCCTAAGCAAACATCCTGACTCAGGCTCCTGTCTACACACAGAAGGAGCAGGATGCTTGAAAATTGTAGCTGGGTTCAGAAAACATTTGAAAAACACTTCTTAGTCCACCAGGCAACACCGATAGGTCTTTATTTCTAGCAGGTCCCTTCGAGTTGAAGTCTAAAAAACATTTTCTTGAAAATGATGCCTTAAGAGGAATCTCTTCCAGTCAACGGGGTCTACTCTGGAAATAGACGGCCTCCCATTCCTACCTCGACGGCATGGGAAATGGAGGGATAGGAGGAAGGAAGGCACCATGTTTGGGGAGTTCCCAAAACTGAGGAACCTCCTGTGAGATGACATTTTAAGTACTGGTGTCCTTGTCCTAACTGACCAGATGTTTCCCTCTGTCTGCAGATGAAGCCACAATTACTAGGCCATAGGGTCATGGTGTCGTCAACGGTCCCACACCCATTGCTGGTCCTGCGTTTACATTGAAGTGGACATTGGCAAGGCTGGCTGTCTCAAGCCTCCAGCCATGGCCTAAACCAGCCAGCACGGATACTGCCTCGAGGGCTCACATGCCCTCTAGGTAGGGCATAAGGAGGATAGAAAGGCAGCTGTCCTTGCCCTAAGGATGTCCTACAGCTAAGTCTAACTTCAGAGCCCATGGTGCTCCCCAGGTCTGGCTGAGTTGGAGGACAGGCTCCACATCCTGTGTGGGCTCCTCTTTCCTCTGGCTCCCCTTTCCCTTAGCAAAGCTCTGTGCCTTATTGGATCAGTGCACCCACCGTCTTCTGCTGACATGGGTCCCCCTCCCAGGCCTGGGCCGGTCACCCAAGTCTGGGATGGGGATAGACGCCTTCTCAATTGCCTAGCAGGCAATCTAGAAAAGGCATTAAGGGCACAGACTCTGATTAGCTTTTCGACCTGTGAGTTTCTCAACTTCTCTGTGCCTCAGTTTCCCCATCTGTAAATGGGAATAATAGTACCCACCACATAATGCTGCAAGTTAATATACACAAAGCACTTAGGGAAGGATGGCACATAGTAAGGCCCATAAAGCTGTTACCGCTACTGTTAACTATTCCAGCTTTCTCAGGACACCATAGCTCCTCCCCCCTCCCACTGCCCACAGTTGAGCTGTAGAACTAGTTGAGAATCTCGTTCGACCCTGGAGAGCAGAGAGACTCACCCACCCTTACCAAGGATCCCCCCTCTCTCACACTTCTTTCTGTCCTGGGGTACAAGTGTTGACAATGGATGGGAGGCAGCACCTGGCCTCCAGAGGCTCCTAACCCTGCAGTGACACTGATGTCGGGAAGCAGGGAGTCCACGCCTTTAAAGCAGCAGGAGCACCTGAAGGGCTCTGAGAGCTTGGCCAAGTCTCCGTGTCCTTATTCCTAACTGATGAGGCTGGGGCCAGATTGTCTCCAGTTTTCTTTAAGGACTGATGGTTTAGGATCTGGCTTTTTCTAAAGGGTCCCTGACTTACCTAGGGATCTTCATAATCCATAGAACCTAAATGTAAGGACTGTGGAAAACACCCGACAGAGGACGAAACCCTCAGCAGGTATGAGGGTTTGAAATCTGAGCTAATTCCAATCAGAGTCATAAAAATGAAGTTCTCCACATAAATGGGCTGGGTTTCCAGAGGACCAACCCTCACTTTTCTAAAGCACCAAAAGTTGGAACTCAAAACTGTAGAATGGTAGGAAAGAAAATAGCCCCAGCGTTTTCGGCGACCTCCTCATCCTCTTTGAAGGCAAATTTTCAGGGAAACCCAGTTACAAACTGAATTTGAACAAGTGGCAAATGGAGGAGGAGAGCCCATTGGGTGGTAAAGTTCTGATGGGAAGCAGAGAAGCTGCTGCTCTACAGGGGGGCCTAGAGGCTCCCTTCTCGGGGGCTTCCTCGGCCGGTGCAAGGGGGTCACATGGGCTCTGGCCCCACGGCTGGCAGCGCTGGCCTCGCCACCCAAACCCTGGCTACATGGGGACACGTGGTCTACATATTTGTACTCGATGTACATTGTGTATCTGCGTGGCACTTCCCAGTAATGAGGGATTCCAAGGAGCAGCAAACAAGTCACTGGGGCAGTTTTCATAACCATCATTTGCCTACACTTCTTGTGTGCAAAAACCCAGCTCAGAAGCCACCTCTCATTTCATCGACGAAGACGTTATCACCCAGTCTCCTTTAAGAGAACCCTCTGGGAGCAGAGCTCTCCCCAGACTGACTGCTTTCGGGGACTGCCCCCTCAAGGCTACTCTGCCCCTGGGCTGTGACCTGGCAGTGACTGAGCACAGCAGAGGTAGTCGTGCCAGCCAGGCCACTCCTGCCAAATAAATGCAAGGCTCTTCTAGAACCTTCCAAATGCGGCATGTCTCGCGGCCTTTGGTCCGGTCAAGATTTTCTCAGAATTGCACTGCAGTTTGAGGCTCTTCCTCTGTCCTTCCTCCCCTCTCTCCCTTCACAGGTGTCAGCTCTACCTGCGTCCAGCTGAAGGCTTCTCTGCATGCCAAACTCCCTCCCCGTTTATCCTTCACAGGCGTTTCCCCCAATAAACCTCTTGTATGTCTAATCCCATGTTGGCACCTGCTTCTCAGAGGACCCCAATAGGCACCCATTTCACAAGACTTTTGCCTCCTATCCTTTCAAAATAATGATAACATCCTCGATGTATGGTATTGCTTATTTTTTCATAAAATATACTCTGAGCATTTTTCCTTGCCGTTAAATGTTCTGCAAAATAAGCTTCTGAAATGGCTGCATGATATTATATGTTACAAAGGCACCACATTTATCTCAAGATATTTAGATTCACGGGGTACATTTGTTGCTTGAAGCTGCCCAGCACCTTTTGAATAGCCTCCCTCCATTTGGGAAATCCCTCACATTAGGGGGTCCTGCCTCCCCAAGCTAAAAACCCACATTTGCTTTCTTGGGCTCCCTTGCAGCTAGGGTACAGACGGACAGATGACTCTACCAGACACGCTCACAGGAAACTTGAATTAGTCGCACACTGTGTGGGAAACATTTTCTATTGATGGCAGTGACAGAAGTGTGTGGCTTTCCAGGCAGTGATCCCTGCCAGTTCCTCATCCTTTGAAGACATTATCTTATTGGTTGTGAGGAAGTAGCAGCCCCACTTATAAAAAAGGATACTGAAAATCAAAGACAAGTGTTTAAAGTGGCCCATCCATTGTTAGATACAAATCAGCTGAGGAATTTTGACCCCTTAAGCAAATGCTCCGAAATTACATACCATGTGACAGATCAGTCTCTGAGAGGCCAAGGACCAATGAGTCCCAAAAGGAGGATGCTAGAAGCGGCACTGGTTTTATAAGCTGTGTGCAGGGCTCTAGAAACATGAACTTGGATTCAAAGGCTGGTTCTCTCTCTCACTTGGCTACATGTCTTCGGGCAAGCAACAAATCTTGTTTCCTCTCATGCCTCCTTAGCTCTTTCTTTAACAGTAGAATTAGATACTGCTTTTAACAGCAGAAAAACTATTTTTTTAAAAAGCATGTATATTAAATAAACGATGGTCCATTCATCCCATAAATCCTCTGCATGCAGTCATAAGAACAAGGCAGAGCCCCACGGTTTGATATGGAAGAGTCTCTATGGCACTGGTGAGGAGAATCAAGCCGCTAGGTTGATTTTATTTAGGTGGAAATGTAAGGGAGAATTCACGAGTCTATCTTCTGCTTGTGTGGGCATACACTGCGATGGTGGTTATTTAGAGGAAGAGGGGATAAGGGTGGGTCAAAATAACTTTTCTTTTCCAAGCATTAGTGTAAGTCCAAACAGAGAAGTCTGCTTTTCGGTGATGAAAACCCACGACTCACCCTCTAGGTCTAACACTCGAACCTTTGGCCGTGCTGCATCACCTTGACCTTGCCACACCACTTCAAAGGAAAGGACACTGCACACCTGTGCCTCTGAAGAGTCGAGATTGCACTGCCACCCCCAGCACACTCACATCTCGCCCTGTTCCCTCACGGAATTTCATCCTGAATCCATATTCAGATCTCAACTGTTTCTCAAATGTCTCTTACAACTTTTTCCCTTAGAGTTGGTTATATGTCTCTTAAGACACCTTTAATTTAAATCGGTCCCTTCCATCCATCTACTGCCCCCACCACACACACTTTAGACCTGGCCATTGAAGAGACCAGGTGATTGCCTTGTAGAAGCCTCCTCAGAGATTTGCCTGATTATTTCTCCATTCCCTAAACTTCCTATAACCCAGCAGCTGAATTTAATGGCTTGATGAGATCCAGGTGAAACATTTTGGGTACGAACGCCTCCCAGGTGCCAATGCTGCATCCTCACATCACACCATCTCATCAGAATAGCTGGTGATTTCATTATGAGATTGAATACACCCACGGACAACAGCCAGGCCATTTATAAAAGCAGGGCTTAGACACATAATCTGTAGCCACCAGCCCAGGAAGCCAAAAAACCCCTATAACAGTTGGCCCCAAATTACTAAGACTTGATCGATACCTGCCAGCGAGCATCTATAATTTTTGCTCTGATGTCTAGCTTAGTGAAACCAATTAGAGAAGGCCCAATATGCACCCAGAACCAATCGTGCAGGACGCCCCACTGCTAGTTAGCCTGCCTCCAGCTTCCCAAGGCCAACAGACTGATCAGCGTACACCTGAAGCCCTTCCTCCTCCACTGCCCAGCCTTCCCATGCTCCTGCCTGTCTCTGGGTTTCTGCCAAAGGCAAGTGATGGGGGCTGACTCCCTTGCTATGGCTAGCTGGGAGTAGCCCTTGCTTATTCTCATCTGAGTGGCCTGTATTTATCCACAATTGTTGTGATGCTAAGTGCAATCACAATTAAGCTGGTACCAGCCAGACCTCTCCCAATGTCAAAGACAGTGGAATCGAACCTTTCCGTTCGTGCCCTGCTAAACACTATTTGCGTTTTTTTGCTGTGTGTCTACGTTAATATTTTCAAGAAAAAGATGGCTTAATTTGCCACCTAGAATTTAATATTCTAAACTAAGAAAAATTAAACTAAATGCTTTCAAGTACGCAATGTTAAGTTTTGCGTGTCTGGCTCAATAGAGCAAAATATGTCACCCTCCTCTCATTAGACATGTAGTCAATTAAGCTGACCTCCTAAAAATGAGTTTAATTTTAATTTGAATAAAAGGATGCTACAATCAAATCCTGACCGTTAAAAAAGAATTTTAACCCTGAAAAAAACGTCGGAGTCCAGAGCCTAGGAAAGGCAGCTGATAGGATGTGTGGCACAGAGTAGGTGTTCCCGTGGAGACACACACGGCACGTGACCCGCCTTTTCTTCTTTCAGGTCAGGTCACGATCCACAGCACACCCTAAAAGCAGCACCCCACCCTTGCTAGAGGGCCGCCAACCTCCAGGCTCGTGCCCAGTGGGAAGCACACCACCATTTTCCTCCCTGGACAGCATCACACGCTCTCTCACTTCCTGGGACCCAAGAACAGCACTTGGGGTCCCTTTCTCCAAGTTCCTCCATTGATGTTTCAAGGTCCTAGACGAAACCCGGGACGCAGGACATTCTGCAAGGAATGAGGGAGTGAGGCAAGGCGGGCACTCTCACTTGTCGAATTCCAGCAGAAAACCTCCACCCCCTAGGACCCTGGGGTACCCAGGGCTCTTCCAAGCACGGAAATCGCTACCCACAAACCCCAAAGCAGGGGCTGAGCCTTCTCCTAGCACCCCACCCGAAATGGTGGGCCCAAAGCAGAGCCTCCAGTCTGGCTTGACACAAACCATTTTAAACAATTTTCTTTCTTTTTAAACCATCCCTATTCTCAACTGCCTAAGAGAAACAGGACATGGTGGTAGGTAATACAGCCTCAGGACTCGCCCCCTTTACACACTTCTCCTTCACCCCAAACCTCTATCATCATCTCTGGCCTTTCCCCAGGGGCTGTGTGGCATCTTAACAGTGCCTTCTCTGTCAGGGAAACAGGCTCCGTGTGGCAGGATGTGAACCTTGTGCGCACTTCCCATCGGCTTCTCTCCCCCCTCCCACCCGGGGCTACGTGTCCGAGGGCGCTCTGCATTTCCAGTCCTAAGCGGAACAGCCTCATTTGCTGCCACACCAGTGTGTGCATTAGAGAGCGACAGGCCACATCAGTGCTTTGGGTTCTGTGGGGAAAAGTAGGATACAGAGCACTCTGTGCGTGCTCCTTCAGGACGGAGGGGGGCAGATGTCACATTTGTTTAGCTGGTATCTGCCTCTCGAAGCCACAAACTGATGAAAATATATTCTCTTTCTGGGGTGAGGAGTGGAATGACCCTCAAATGAGACCTCTCATGTACAAAAATATACATTTTTAGATCTTTTCTACATTTAAAGCAAACAAAACAAAAACCTCCAGGAAGCTCTGATCACCAAATCCTTCCAGAGAGAGGTCTTCTAAATAAGGGGGCCCTTCCCGTCCCTCCCGCTGAAATCCTGGAATCCTTTACTGGCAGCACCGATGTGTTGTTTCCTGCCACAGACCTTCCCGTGTCCTAGGGGGTCATGAGGCCTGCAGTGGGGAAACCCATAGCAAGGAGTCCAAGAAGCCCTTTCCGGCCCTCAGATGGGCTGGCTTACAACAAGGGGACACACCCCTCCCCCACTGCAGGCCTCTTGCTTTTCATCCCTGCGTTTCCCCCTCAGAGCCTGGTTGTCCTATCTGACTACCTGAATGAGCTTGAGGCACTGAGTGTCCCTGGAGGATGTCTTCAGCATCGGAGCCCACATGTTGGATGATCCTGGCAGCTAATGTAGTAACAAGCCTGAGCACTGTGACCGGTGCCCTTTCTAGGAAAGTTCCTGGCGTCCTTTCGAGAGCTTTGAACCCAGCACGTGAGGGTGTGTGCTCTATCACCAACTGGCTGCTATGAGGACATCAGAAAATCTTTCAGTTGAGAGTTTAACCCCTGTGGGGTACCTGATGGAACCTATCTGTGAGCCTTCTTACCCTCTTCTACTGCAGCAGGGAAGGCTGGATGTCTACTGCCTCTTGAGGGCTGCATTCCCAGCGCTGTCTTGATACCCCCCAACAGTGCTGACTGCTATTGTCTGGGCACGTTCAGATGTCTTGACTTGCTCAGCTAGCTCCTTTCCTGAGGACTTGAATGACCTCGTGGTGACAGCCAACACAAGGATCCAACCCAGGGCTACACACCGACCCAGTGAGGGTGTGGAGCAGAGCTGTAAATGACCAGATCGATGACTCGGTCAGTTCCTTTTTACGGACAGATACCACAAAGGCCTGTGACCTCTATGAACATGATCGGCACTGGCAAGTATCCACAGATCCACAGTGTGCCACAGTGTGCCAGGGACACACATGCGTATGGACACCACTTGGATTGCAGTCGTCTGTCCTCCTGAGCTCCTCTCCTGGGGCAGAGTGGTTGCTGCACCCACTTCTGCTGGCCGAGTAGCTGGATGGTAAGCAGTAACCCCCAGCCTCCTGTGAATACCACCATCAGTCAAGAGCATCACAAGAGCCCTCTATGCCGAAGCATGGGAACTCGAGCCTGCCGTCACAGAATGAAGCACCACTATGGCAGGGAGGCCAACACATTCCTGTCCCCCCCGCACCTGGGCCCTCCTCCTTGGACTCTTGGGGAAACAAATGAGCAGCCCGCACAAGACCCAAAGAAGTTCTGGTGGTTCCCTCCATGTTCTTTTACATTTGTAGGCATTTTGATTGGCTCCTTCCCTGCGTTCTTAAAGGCAAATTACCTGGGCTTTGACCTGAAATAAGAAACCTGCTTTCTTGGACACACACCTTTCAGATTCAACTCTGAGATTTTTGGTTTTAAATAATTTGTATTCCCCGCAAATGAAGATGACCTCAAGCAGCAGCCTCTTGGAGAATGACTGGCCTAGCCTAGCCTCTGTAACATGTACAGATTGTTTAGAATGCCATTAAAAATGTAATTTAAAAAAATACTGATTTCTTAGAAAGGGACTTATTTAGAAATTATAAAATGTTATCAAAAATAGTATGTTTCAAACACGGAAATATAAAAACAAGTTACTGTACTTCAACAAAAGGTCA
>RCUC01090844.1:0-12979 GCA_003697995.1 Taxidea taxus jeffersonii | reverse complement strand
TCCCCAACCCAACCCACCCTATGTCCCTTCCCCATTCCACAGTCACTTTTCATTGTTTCCTCAAGGCAACTCCCGCAATTTTTGCTATATATTTATCTGTACACTTCCCCATTTAGTGTTTATCTTTCCAAACAATTAGTCTACTGAAAGATAAAATGAGGCGCATTTTTGAACAGTTTTTCTGAACAATGATTGAGTTGACTCAGGTAGTGCCAAACCAAAGGTGAGTAGACCTGCTCCACTGACAGAAGCTAAGGGAAAGACTTTTAGAGAGGAGACACAGAAACACAGCAAAGAAATTACTTGATTGGCTCTAATTTGAGTTGCCTAATTTAGGATAGCCTAGTTAGTTGCTTGTGACTTATTGTTCTTAAATTTCAATTGCCTAACCTTTAGGTATTTACATGACTTGACTCTGGCTTGGCTTTCAGTTCATTTGCGTAGGCTGCCAAGACATTAGAGCTATTTTGGTCTAGTGGCTGCCTTGTTCAATTACTTTAAAAACAAAATAAGGTTTATTAGACAGAATCTCTACAAAAACAAGGATCCTGTATGTTTTATACACAAAATGCCTAGTTCAGTGCCTTTATGGACTGGGTTAACAAATACTTGTTGAAAGAATGCATTCTTGGGATGCCTGGGTGGCTCAGTCAGTTAAGCATCTGCCTTCAGCTCAGGTCATGATCCCAGGGTCCTGGGACTAAGTCCCAAGTCAGACTCCTTGCTCAGTGGGGAGCCCACTTCTCCCTCTGCCTACCCTTCCCCCTCTTTGTGCTCTCTCTCTCTCTCTTTTAAAAAAGAAGAAGTGATTTTCTGATGAGGTGACACTTGAGCTGAGTCCTGAAGGACAGGCAAGAGTTAGTTAATGGGGGAGTGGCATTGCTGGCTTCTGGTGAGGCATATGCAGATCTGGAGGCATGGCCACACGAGAACACTGTTACTATGTATGGCTTGAACATAAAGTGCCAAAGACGGATGGTGGGTGATGAGCTGGAAATGCTGGCCAAAGACTATGGACACTCTCCTAGAGACCAGGGAGAGCTAGTGAGTGGTTTTCAAAGGAGCAGTAAGATAGTCAACTTGTATTTTATAAAGGTCACTTTGGAGAAAGGGTAAGACCACAACCAGGGAGGCTACCATAGACACCTAGGGTTGGATAACAAGGACCTGCAAAGCATGATGCAAGAGAGATTTAGAAAATCAGACAGAATTTAATGATCAGTTATCTGTTGGGGTGAGGAAGAAAGAAGAATCCAAGATAACACCTAGAGAGATTTCTGGCTGAGGCCACGTGTTGAAGGGTTACCATTAATCTTGAAGCATGGTCCTAGAAATAACTTGGTTCTACTGTATTCCCTTCAAGGACGAAACAAAGATTCACATGCTTCATCCTACAATGATTTTCTCCTGCTCTGAATTCCTCCAGCATTTCTTTTTATAAACTGTACAACCTTCCCAAACAGGATGGATTCACTCATATCCATCAGGTCCCTGCAGGAAACAGATGGCACCCTCATGAGGAGTAATTGAGAAGAGTATATTGAATATTTACAAAGGTGCAGGAAGGGTAAAGGGAGCTCAACGTCAGTGAAGCACCACTGAGCTAGGAATGGTTCATCAGTTCTCCAACAAGCCCCGCCCACACCTGCCTCAAGGTCACTGGATTTGTTGTTTTCTCTGCTGGAAATATTCTTTCTCCAAGTATCTCCATGGCTCACTTCCTCGCCTTCTTAACTCTTTACTAAGATGTCTCATGGGCCTGGATTATTTAAAATCATTCAAAGGCAAAACAAAATAAAACTCCCCCCAACCTCCTTCATTTGTCTCCTAATCATCTATTGATACCTATCATACTATATATCTTACTTATTTACCTTACATAAGATAAATGTAACAAAATAAAAATAAAAGCTTCTCAGATGAAAGGACTTTGAGCAGAAACCTGAACGAAGTGAGAGTGGGTCATATGAATAACTGAGGAATGAATGCAGGGGCAAAGGGAGGGCAGACAGCATGGGCAAAGCCCTTAGGTAGGACCTATGTTCTAAAAACCAAGATGGCCAGGATGGGTGGCCCCAAGTGAGTGAGGGTGACAGTCATAGAAGTTGGGGTGGATGAGGGCTGGGGTAGATCATACCAAGGAACTGAACTTTTTTCATTTTAATTAATTTAAGTTAAATGGCCACATGCCACTAGTTGTTACTATAACAGGCAGCATGGGTGTATATGATATCAATAATCAAATACTTAGAATACTTGAATTAATTTTTTTCCAAAGGTGTGTGGTTGCTACATAAAACTTTACATTTACTCCTTTTTGCTTTACCAAGAGATCTTTGTGTCCAAATAAGATTTCTCTGGGAAACAGTTGTTGCTAAGATATTTTCCATACTTAGACTATGATAGCAAGTGTTCCAAAGAGCTGAGACAAATATTCACATGACTTAAGAAGGGAAAAAAGAAGAAAAAAACTTTCAACTGAAATAATCAGGCAAAACTTGTCTCATGACCTAAATTACAATCTTTTCTATTTTTAAGTTTACAAAGCATTTTTACCTTTGCTATCTTGAAAAAGGTCTTCACTAAAACCTTATCAGGTGAAGCAGATGCTTTTAATCTGAGAAAGGTGAGGCAGGGCAGAGGTGAATGGACTACCTAAGGGCAAGACACTATTGGTCTGTCGCCCAGAGTTCTGGCTCTGGGTCTCATTGTCTCTCCTTTACAATGTGTCTTGGTCCTGACTTCTCTTAGCTTGTCCAAGACATTTTCCAATGAGTCTGTGTGTTCTTTTAAACCAATTTGCTGCTTCAATTTGAAAAGTACATCCTCCTCAAACGTTTCTTTTGTCTAAATTATCTAAAGATTATTTTTGATAAAACTTATGTTTAGGAAGCTGTCAAAAGTATTTTATGGAGTTGTATTACTATCTAACTATAGTGTGCCTTAACTAATAAAAAATCTGGTGACTTTCTCTATTGATTTCCTGCTTCCAATTTTATTGATTTCTGCTCTAATTCTTGCTGTTTATACACACACACACACACACAATTATATACATATGGGAAGTAGGTTAAATTATTATTCAAAATATTTGCAGCCCCTCCGTAGGGGCCACAGGAAGGATTACATTTCCTACCCCATAGACCTCAGGCTTCCTCATATGTCTTTTTCAGCCAAAGGTATGTTCTACTTCCAAACAGAAGCTTTAAAAGTCATCATTTCTGGGATGCCTGGGTGGCTCAGTTGGTTAAGCAGCTGCCTTTGGCTCGGGTCATGATCCCAGCGTCCTGGGATCGAGTCCCACATCAGGCTCCTTGCTCGGCAGGGAGCCTGCTTCTCCCTCTGCCTCTGCCTACCACTCTGTCTGTCTGTGCTCGCTCTCTCTCTCTCTCTAACAAATAAATAAATAAAATATTTTAAAAAATAAAATAAAAGTCATCGTGTCTTCCACCATCTTCTTTTTTCTTTGCCATGAGAATAGTGATGTCCCTGACAGGGACTACTCCTTCAACCTGCCTGCCAGAGTGAAGATGTAAAGCAGAGCAACAGTCAAACCACAGCCAGCATGTGATGTGAGTAAGCCACTAGCTTTATTATTGAATACGACTGAGATTTGTGGATTGTTTGTTACTGCAGCATATCCTAACCTAAGCTGCCTAATACAATACACAAAAGATGCAACTGTGTGTTTTTCAACCATTGTTCAGAACATAAATATCACTCTTAAGACTTCCTCTTTTCATTGTAACATATCTTGAATCCTAAGTTCTCAACTACTAGGTGATGCTGCCTCTCCATGTCAGAGGCTTGCCTGGGAAGGAAACAGAATACAACCAACTACGGACCATGAAGACATAGCCATTACCACTTTGTTAGGCTAAGTTAGGGTTGGAGAAAGGAGTTTTGTGGTCTCAGGTTTAGTCTGAATACTGTAACTTAATACTTACCCAGTGGTTACAGGCAAAGAGCTGTTATTGACAGCCAATTACAAGGTTTAGACAGACAATGAACTTAAAACTATGGCCCTTACAACTTTTCAAGCCAAGATAAAACATTCTTTTCTACCAGCTCATGCATCCCCATCCCCTGCTTCTCCTATCAAACGGAGGACCTTTTATTCTTTCAGTTTTCTTTTCAGGAGACCTAAAGGAATCTCCAGAATATAGCCTAACAGAAACAACTAGGTAGTGTGCCCTGGTTAAAACTAACGCTTCCCAAAGATGTGACAAACTTACTTGATCATAGAGATATCTAAGAGAACCTTAGAATAATCCCAAGCCCCTCTTTTTAGCAAGAACCAATGTTCCAGGTCTCACCCTCTCTCCTAATTCACCCTCTAGTGAATTAGGCATTGCCTTAAGGCTCCCAGGGAGCACTTGTGAAGCAGTATGTTAACATCAATGCTCTCTCTTTAAAATAGCTTTCTTTCATTTGAAAATAATGTGCTTGTAATACTAAACCGGGAAAATTATACAAATATTTTAAAAAGATAAATTAACCATGTTCCCACAACTCAAACATAAGCGTTATAAAATGTCGATGCATTTCCTGTCTTTGTTTCTATGCATATGGTTCTCTTAATTGGGATCCTATTTGATGCAATTCACGTTGTCACTTCATGTCATAGCCATAAGTATTTCCCACATGTTTAAAAAGACCTAGCATTGCATTCCACTATATAGACACCACAATGTTATCTAGCTATTCCCCTCTACTTGTACATTTAAAATGTAAAAAATAAGAAAATAAATAAATAAATATTTTTAAAATACTGTCTAACGAGCACCTTGGTATGTCAATTTTTGTTCACACTCTCTAGTATTCATCCATTATTTAGGGTAGTTGTTTGTTTGTTTTTTAATGGAATCACGAGTTAAAGCCTATGTAATTCTTTTGTCCCACCCTAGCCTAGCCTAACAAAGATGTAATGGCAGCATCTTCATTGTTCTAAGGCTTTTGATGTATATTGTACTAACTGCCTATGAACCCAGGTAACAAGGAATCCTGCCCCAGGCCCACACATCAGAAGTCCACCAACGTCAAACACATACACACATACACATGCATGCATGCATGCACGCTCATGCACACTCTACACATTTAGTAAAGAACACATCGGGGCCAGAATCAATCAACTTCCAGGGCACAGCATGAATAAGACTATGCAGACCCCAGGAACACACAATTTCAGCTCTCCTGCCTGATGTCCTTAACAACAAAAAGGAGCTGCATCTAAATACCTGTAAGATCTAGGAGTTATGCCCCTCCCACATCAGAGATGGATACTTCTCTGCAGAGGTAGAAAGCACATAGGTAAGAAAGAGACGAGTTAACCTGACAAGCCCTTCCCATCAACATCAATGCAATAGCTTCTTAGAAAAGAATACCAGAACTGCTTAGAAAAGCCGTACTGTGTGCCTATTTCCCAACTTCCCTTCTGCTAAATGTACAGTTCCTGACATACTCATGAGTTGGTGCTCTGTCTGCACTTTGAGGAGGGGCACTTTGCAATATTAACCAATTTATATGATTCTTAAATTTGAGTCCATGTTGGTAAAGACATAACATGCATGATGCATGATAATAATTCTTTACTTAACTCCATGGAAATTGACATTGAACAATTTTGAGGAGTTTTATTTTCATAAAATGTTTACTAATATTTAATCAAATATTTAAAATTAAACTAAAATTTATCTAAATAAGTTTTATCCAAAATTCCAATAGTCAGGGGCACCTAGGTGGCTTAGTCAGCTGAGCCCGGTTCTTGGTTTCAGTTCAGATCATAATCTCAGGGTTATAAGATTTAGCCCCTCACTGAGGGGGGGAATGGGCTTAAGATTCTCTCTCTTCTCCCTCTGCCCCTCTCCCGCTTACACTTGTTCACATGTTATCTAAAATAAATAATTTTTTTAAAAACTAAGATAAAATTCTGATAGTCATTAGTTATAATTTTCATTTTGCCTTTTAATTTTTTTAAGACCCTGATCATGAACTGAGCCAAAGTCAGATGCTTAACTGACTGACCCACTCAGGTGCCCCGTCTTTTAATTATAAAATAATTCTGAATATTTTAGAAGAAAAATAACTTTTTAAAAATATATAATACATAACTTTAATTTTCCATTCCTTTAATTTACATGTGTAATGGGGACATTTCCAGATGTATATCCTTTGAATACAATTATATATTTTAAATATCTCGATAACTGGCATATGAACTTCTATTTATACTTTTGGACCAGGCTCCCAAACGTCACAGATAGGCCTACAGCAAATGATTAACAGATTGCTCTCTACCCACAATATGTGAGCACACATTTCCCACACCAAGTTTAAATCTTACTTCTGATAATTCTCAGTGATTGAATAAAATTTTTCATTTCCATTGCTTTGATTACTAGTAAGGGTGTACTTTTTAAATGTTAACTAGTCATTTATAATTTCTCTTGAGGTAATTTATACACATGGCCCATTTTAATTTAGGACATTAACATTTTTTCTTATTGATTTGTGTGAACACATTACATATTAAAGATATTCGGGGCGCCTGGGTAGCTCAGTGGGTTGAAGCCGCTGCCTTCGGCTCGGGTCATGATCCCAGGGTTGTGGGATCGAGCCCCGCTTCGGGCTCTCTGCTCTGCGAACAGCCTGCTTCCTCCTCTCTCTCTCTGCCTCCCTGCCTACTTGTGATCTCTGTCTATCAAATAAATAAGTAAAATCTTAAAAAAAAAGATATTCACCCTTATTCATATTTCTTACAAATGTTCCCCGAATTATCAATTATTTTAAGTTTTTGTTTTTTATACACAAAATTCTAGTTTGTCTGTAGTCAAATCTATCCATCTTTTCTTTTGTGATTTCTCCTACAAATTTTATGCTTAAAATACCCTTTCCCAGTCAGAGATCAGATAAATATTAATCTTAATTTTCTTATAGTATTTTCACTTTTTAAACACAATTCACTCATGCACCTGGAATTTATCTGGGCATGACCTACGGTTGTGATTGGCATTAATTCTTTTTATATAGTTATCTAAATTTCCACAAACTATCATTACGCAGACTAATATCTCTCACTGACTTACAATATTTCCTTTATTGTGTGTTAACTTTGAGTTTGCTTCCACAGAAATATCTTCTTTTCCACTCATGTATGAGTCTGTTCTTGAGCCACATTAACTAATTATTTCAGATACAATATTCTAAATTTCTCACAAGATGAGCCCTTCACTTTCCATTAATCTTCTTTTCATACTTTCTCCCATTTTCATCTTCCTATTCTTGTAGGTTAAGCTTGGAATCGGTCCTCAATTTGCTGCCCCTTTTGGCTCTGCCTTGTTGGTAGTTGGGGCTCCCTTGACTGGAAGTAAAACCAAAGCCCAGAGGCCACTTGGTAGAAGTTGGGAGTGGGAAACACTAAAAATCATTCTAAGTCTATTTAGTATTCGTTCCGTTTACTCCAAGATTACTTCTAACTCTAAAATCGGTCTCCGGAACTTTAGTACCCACAACTATTTTGTTATGTATTGGAAAGAGAACAGCTTGTGGCCAGATGGACTACCACACTGACCTTAAGTCAAATGACCTTAGACAACTTATTTAACTTCTCTGAATCTCAGCTTCCTTATTTGTAAATAGAAGTGGGTTAAATCAACCTCACAGAGCTTTTTCGGAGAATTAAGAAATCAGGTAGGTAAAACTGCCAGCATGGGGGCCGGCATATGGAAAGTGCTCTTGAAATGTTAGCTCCCTTCTCCCTTTTTAGCATTCCTGCTATGCTACACATGGAGCATGCTCCCAGTCCTGCTCTGTATCTTTCAAGGCATTAGGGTGTCTTTGAAAAAGAATTCTGCTATGGTTTAAATGGATATGGCCCCCAAAATTCATATGTTGAAATCCTAACGCCCAATATGATGATGGTTTTCGGAGGTGGGGTCTTGGGGTGGTCATTAGGTCCTGACAACAGAGCCCTCGCGAATGGAACTTGTGCCTCTCACAAAGAAGCCCCAGAGAGCTGCTTGCCCACTTCCTGCCATGTGAAAACATAATGGGAAGTCACAGGTCTGCAGCCCAGAAGAAGGCCTTCATCAGAACCCAAACCGGCTCACCCTGATCTTGAACTTCTCACCTCCAGAACGGTGAGGGGTAAATTTCTGCGGTTTGTAAGCCGCCCAGTCTGTGTGATTCAGTCACAGCAGCCGGAACAAAGTCAGATTCTAAGACTGATTCCTTGGAGCACTCAAGGATGTCATATGGACAGAAACCTTCAGTTTTTGTGGAGTCTACAGGCACCCTTTTTATTTCACTGTTAGGACCAGTAAAGTTCTTGCCTGCGAAGATCCTTCCGCCAGCCCCCGAGAAGTATGAATATTTTAAAGGATTCAAGCCAGCTGGTTAACATGTTCGTCACATCTTTATGTATATGTGCTCTCTGATTATTAACAAGACAGATCATCCTCAGTCAGGCAGAGAAAGGAACTACCCTGGATGATTATCCCAGAACTGACCGTAACTTGAAACCAGTTTCCTTTTTCCATGAGGACATTATTCCAACAATGGGAATTATCTCTTAAAAAATAGAACAAAATAGAAATGTAACGTAAAGCCATTTTCTCCCCATGTTACCCTAAGTTAGAGCCAGAAATCTCTAGGCAGAGCCCACAGTACCACACATTGTAAAGTAGTCTTTAGCAAGGTCTCTACCCTGTCAGGCCTCACCCGACCTTGGCACAAACCTTCATCCTGTTCCAGAAAAGCCACAGCACACTCAGCCTTGACCCAAGCTGTGTTACCTGTTGTTACCTCAGAGCTAAGCTCCACACAGACGCCCCACCAAGCCTGCTCTAGGCATTGGACTTTCAGCAAGAGTGTGAGGTAATTGGTTTCTACTTCTGTGGTATAATAAAAAATAAATAAATAGTTCATCTTTGACCCTGATTCCTGGCACAGAGTCCTAAAATCTATGGAATTTATTATCTTTTTTGTGCTCATGAGGTGACTCATAGTGGGGACTGGTCACTAGAAAAGCCAACCACATAATTAGAGGATTAGAACTTCCAACCCTCCCCCCAACCCCACAACCAATCTCCAGGGAGGAGAGAAGGGCTGAAGATGAAGTTCAATCATCCATGGCCAATGATTTAATCAATCGTGCCTATGTAATGAAACTTTCATAAAAATCCCTAAATGGCAGACTTCAGGGAGCTTCCAGGTTAGTAAACACACCAGTGTTCTAGAAGGCTGGTGCATTTGGAGACAGCATGGAAGCTCTACATCCCTTGTCCCATACCTTGCCAGATGCACCTCCTTCACATGGCTCTTTTTGAGTTAGACCCTTTATAATCAACTGGAATAGTAAGTAGAGCACTTCCTGAGTTCTGTGAGTTATCTGGTCAACTATCAAACTTAGTGTGGGTTGGTCATGGGAATCTTCAAGTATGTAGTTAGCTGGGAAGAAGCGTGGGTCACCTGGTTATCCCACTTACAGCTGGCATCTAAAGTAAGGTCAGTCTTGTGGAGCTGGGCCCTTTAATCTGTGGGATTCGACAGTAACTCCAGGTAGATAGCATCCAAATTGAATTGAATTGGACACCCAGTTGGTGTCAGAGTATTAGAGAAGTGATGTAGAAAAATGACACATATTTGTTATCAGAAGCGTTATCAGAAAACATCTCCCAGTCCCAGACTTCCTATCCCAACCCCCACACCCCAAGTACCACCTAACCTTACCCATTCTCCTTGGATCCTCAGAAGGACTCCAAGAACTCTATGAATCCTAAATCCAAAACAGGCCCTAACTGTGAAACCATCCCTTTCCCCTCTTATCTCCCCTGTCCACCCCACAAGAAATCCCTGTATTCAATGTCCTGTGCCTTTCCACATCTGTGTCTTTGCCCACCTGGAATGTCTGCTTTCTTTTCCTATAAATTTGAAGTCCAGCTCAAATGACTTCTTAAAATCTTACCACATTCCGAGAAAGGGGAACCCTCCTATACTGTTGGTGGGAATGCAAGCTGGTGCAACCACTCTGGAAAACAGCATGGAGGTTCCTCAAAAAATTGAAAATAGAGCTACCTTATGACCCAGCAATTGCACTACTGGGTATTTACCCTAAAGATACAAACGTAGCGATCCAAAGGGGCACGTGTACCCGAATGTTTATAGCAGCAATGTCCACAATAGCCAAGTTATGGAAAGAACCTAGATGTCCATCAACAGATGAATGGATAAAGAAGAGGTGGTATATATATACAATGGAATACTATGCAGCCATCAAAAGAAATGAAATCTTACCATTTGCGATGACATGGATGGAACTAGAGTGTATTATGCTTAGCGAAATAAGTCAACTGGAGAAAGACAACTATCACATGATCTCCCTGATATGAGGAAGTGGAGATGCAATGGGGGTGGGGGTTAAGGTGGTAGGAAAGGAAAAAATGAAACAAGATGGGATCGGGAGGGAGACAAACCAAAAGAGACTCTTAATGTCATAAAACAAACCGAGGGGGGTCGGGGAGGAGAGGGGTTGGGAGAGGGTGGTCGGGTTACATTATATGTTTAAATAAAAAAGCTTAAATTAAAATATATATATATAATAAAAAAAAATCTTACCACATTCCTCCACCAAATGTCATCACTCCCTACTTTGGAACAATTAATCTCTACCTCTCTTGACCTATATACGTTAATGACATGTCACTTTCTATCTTATATTATGCTTTTCTGACATTCATCTTTCATTTTCCCTACTAGGCTATAAACCCTTTTCTGACAAGGAACTCACAGTCAAGTCAGGGAGATACATTGGGATCCTCGGTTGAATTATCTTTGTATTCACAACTGGCTTGGTGTTTGTTTCTCAGTATTCACAGAATAATTTCATAAATGAGTCAATAAATTCCAAAAGTGTTACATGAAACCTACCAGCCTCAAGAGAATGATCACTGAACTGAACATGTGCAAAATCTGAAGTAAAAGGTCTGACCCTTTCTACACATGGGGCTTGTGTTAATCAGGATTCTTCAGAGAAGCAGAACCAATAAGATATATATAGAGAGAGAAAAAGATGTAAGAAGAGTTTTATTTTAGGAATTGACCGACTTGATTATATAGGCTGACCTGTCCCATGACCGGGAGAGTGGGGAATGTAATTCCGTCCAAGTCTAAAAGCCTGAGAATCAGGGGGAAAATGACATAAGTCCCAGTCTGAGTCCAAAAGCCCAAAACCACCAATATCTGAAGGAAGGAGAAGATGAACATCTCAGTTGTAGCAGAAAGAGCAAATTCACCTTTCCTCTGCCTTTTTGTTTTATTTAGGCCCTCAACAGTTTGGACGATGCCCACCCACACTGGTGAAGGCAATTTTCATTAATCTGTCTACTGATTTGAATGCTTATCTCTTCCTGAGATACCCTCACAGACACACCCAGAAATAATGTTTTACCAGCTACATGGGTATCCAATCAAGTTGAAACATAAAATTAACCATCACAGGGCTCATGAGGAAAATCAAACCTGTTTAACTGTGCTTATCACCCAATTTATTTTTTGCCCAGAATCCTGGTTTAGGGCAAAGGAACAGGGATCTGAATCAACCCCCAAAGAATAAAAGAAATCACTGAGGTCCTTCCTCCTAGTCAGATGATTACTGCTTTTCTGTCCTTTGCTCCCAAACCTCAAAAGCTCTAGGCCATGCCAAATTCTAACATAAATTATGAAGTGCTTTTTAGAACCTGCAAACCACAAACCAACTATGGTTAGACAACCTCAATATCCATTATCTGATGACTGGGAAGAAGTGAAAACTGTCTTACCAATATTTGGTGACTTATACTTTCCAAAAGAAGTTACAAATAGAAAATGTGCACACTTGGGGCACCCGGGTGGCTCAGTCAGTTAAGCACCTGCCTTTGGCTTAGGTCATGATCCGGGGCTCCTGGGATGGAGCCCCACATTGGCTCTCTGCTCAACGTGGAGCCTGCTCCTCCCTCTCGACCTGCCTGCAGCTCCCCTGCTTGTGCACACTCTCTCTCTGTCAAATAAATAAAATCTCTTTAAAAAAATGTGCATACTTTCAAACAATGAAGTATGGCAAATTCTACCACAGTGGTCATCCCTGAAGCCTGAACAGGATCCCTTCTTCTCTCCCTGCGGAGAACTATCACAGCTCCAGAGCAATGTTTTCCCCTAAACTCGACAACTGATGAGAAGCTCGGAAGAAGAGAAACAGGAAAGGAACCAAAAGGAAGACCTGAACACTGACAACTAAACAAGTGGTGAGACTCACTGGCTATACCTCACTATGCAGGGGGATGCTTCTATTTCATTGCTGTAGTAAATTCAAACCAGAAAGCAACATAATATGGGCATTTCAAGCCGGAAGCCTCCAATAAATACACACTTGCACACGCACAAGCACACACTCTTAAAAGACACACATGCACATGCACAAGCACACACTCTTCCATGCGTGCTCCCTGCCCAGCCCCCTCAGCTCTGAGCACTGAAAGCTTTATGAACAAGAACCTGCAGGATATCCAAAGATTGCTGACAAGATTCAAAGGGATGAAATTTTACAAATCCTTATAAAAGAACTGGGAGCTCTTGCCAATGGGAATTTGAAATATGTTCCTCTGCTTCTTTGGCTGTACTGAAGAAAAAAAGTCATAAACAACTTGCCAAGAGCATACATTCTCACAGAACATATCACCCTCAAGCTAAGTGCTCACTGTCCTCCCTTCCTCAAGCACTAAGAATCAGTGACATTGCTGGGATAATACGGACCTGCTTGGTACCTTCAATCACTTGGCAAATTCTAGAACAGAGCTATGTCACTTGAGCTACTGAAATAATGAAGCAGACTGGCATTACCAAATTAGCATGTGCAGAGTGCAGAAGCATAAGAAATGGGACAATATTTCAAGGGATTGGGAAGTGACAAATTTTATGTTGAGCCGCATCCACTGCAGGGCAC
>RCUC01090839.1:0-14666 GCA_003697995.1 Taxidea taxus jeffersonii | reverse complement strand
GCGTGTCTTTTCAGTGTGCTTTTATTGTCTGTAGAAGTGCTATTCTGTTCTTATTCTCTTTTTCACAATAGCAGTCTTCTATGGGATTTGACTTCCGTACTTTCCTGTTGCTTGTGTGTATGTGAAATGGGTTTTCTTGAACTTTTGGAGGGAGGCAGTTTTCAGGATAGCTTTTCTAACTTCACAGAGAACCTTCTTCTGTTTTTACAGTGTGGTATTAACATTTTAAAAGTCAGCTTACTTTCAGAGACTTTCTGACCCTCAATTTTTTTTTCCCAGACCTCCTCTTTCCTTTGTCTCTATGTGGTTCAACTTTGTTTCCATGCCCAGAAGTCTATCCTCAGTGTGGCCCCTTTCCTAGGGAAGCCTTGATAGGTCAATTTCAAGAATTCCTACATCTATATTGCTCCAATCTCCTCAGACCTTACCATGAGTCCCTCATACTCCCATCATCTTGGGGATAGCAAACACCCTTTCCTGTTTCAGCTGTTCTTCTCAACTTGACTGGCCAGGACTTCCAGTGAATACCTTCTGGCTATTTGGAATTTTCCAGATGACTTGCTGATTCCCTTTGCTGATACAATAAAGATCTTGTGACTGCCACTGCTTTGTTCTCACTTGCCTGTGCTGGAGATCATGGGGATACCATTTCACTTAGACTTGCTGTAGATGTCATCTGTGGGTTTTGATTTTGCTTTAGAATTGCTTTGTCTATTTTTATGTGGAGACCAAACAATAATGCTGCTGCTGTCATTTTCCCAGAATCTCCCCAAAGAAACATACTTTTTAAATTACTTAATAGTCATCTTAAGGGTCCACATAGCCAGGCAATGGCATAGTTTTGTAGACAGTATGTGTAACCATGTTTTACCTTTCCCACTGTTTCTACCATTACCTTCTTTTATCTGGACTATTCTAGTAGCTCCCAACTATTCTCTCGGCATCTACCATGCTATACCTCTAAAGCAGTAGGAGTGATTTTAAAATATCAGCCAGATCACGTCACTCTCAGCTCAAAATATTGCAAAAGCTTTTCTCAACTTGCAGGCCCTCCGAGATCTGGCCCGCTCTTTCTGACTTCCTCTCCCAGTGGTGTAGGCTGCATTAGCTGCACTGGCCTCAAACACACCAGGCAGGCTCTCACCTCAGGGCATTTGCACTGCTATCTACTCTGTTCCCAAGCTTTCCCCTCTGATTTCTACTTTGCTCTCTCCCTCACTTCTTTGGTCTCTGCTTAAATGTCATCTTATCAGAAAGGCCTTCCATGACCACACCTCACCTCCCATCACAAAACAGAACTCTTATCCTCTTCCCATGTTTTATTTTTCTTCATGGCTCTTATTACCATAACATGTTATAAATTCATTTTTTTAAGATTTATTTATTTATTTATTTATTTGACAGACAGAGAGCACAAGTAGGCAGAGAGGCGGCAGAGAGGCAGAGGGAGAAGCAGGCTCCCCGCTAAGCAAGGAGCCCGATGCGGGACTCAATCCCAGGACCCCGGGACCATGACCCGAGCCGAAGGCAGCCGCTTAACCAACTGAGCCACCCAGGCGTCCCTATAAATTCATTTTTCTATGTATTGTTCTACCCATAATGCCATGAGAGTAGGAACTTTGTCTTCCTGGCAACCTGAACAGTTTTGTTTTTGTTTTTGTTTTTTTAGCACGAAAGTAGCACTCGATACAAATTTCATAACTGAATGGATATATAAAATACCTAGCACCTAACAGGTATTCAAGAAATGTTTGCACTTTTTTTTCTTCATAGGGAAAAGGAAGTGATCTGGAGGGAATACCACTATCTGCCAAGATAAAACCAATAATGGAACAGAGTGAGAAAAATAAGAGAACAAAATAGTGGCATTAGACCAAAAGAAGGGGGTATCAAGGAGGTCAGGGCTGAATAGAGGCTATAAAAGTGGTGTAGTGGACTGCACTGTATTCCCCCAAATTCATATGTTGAAGCCCTGACCCCCAGTGTGACTACATTTGGAGATAGGAGCTCTAGGAGGTATTTAAGTTTAAGTGAGATAGATTATTAAGGGTGGGATCCTGATGCAACAGGATCAGTGCCCTTAAAAGAAGAGAAACCAGAGCACATGTGCTCACTGTATCTCTCTCCCTCCTTTTCCCACCCTCAGGCCTATGAAAACACAGCCACCATTGGCAAGTCAAAGTGCTCTTAGCAGAAACCTGTTTTGTCTGTACCTTGATCTTGGACTTCCCTCCAGAACTGTGAGAAATTTCTGTTGTTTAAGCATAGAGTCTGTAATATTTTGCTATGCCAGCCCAAGTGGACTAACACAGTTAGGTAACTGAAAAGGTCACCAAATTTAGGGTTAGGTTAATAACAAATCTGGAAATCAAAGTTTTTCTCCTTTTCAATTGTAAGGCCACATCTTAGAGTTGTAGATTGTAAGAAAACCAATATAACCAAATCACAAAGTCATTTAAGTATAAAGAAAAGCCCATATATCGCTTGAAGAGTTTGTGGAAAAAAAGCCGTTTTTCCCTCAGTTCTGAGATATAATTGACATATCTCTGTATAAGTTTAAGGTGTACAGAATGGCTTGACTTACATATACTGTGAAATGATTACTGCAATAAGTATAGATAGCATTTATCAACTTATAGAGATACAATAAAGACAAAGCAAACAAAGAAAAAACTTTTTTTCTAGTGATGAGAAATCAGAGGATTTACTCTTAACAGCTTTCCTATCATGCAGCTGTATTAACTACACATTACATCATGCTATACATTAAATCCCTAATGTATGTATCTTGTATGTATGTATCTTATAACCAGAAGTTTGTACCTTTTGACCACCTGCCTCTAATTCCCCCTCCCTACCCTTGCCTCTGGTAACCACAAATTTGATATTTTTTGCATGAGTTTTTTTTTTTTAATCCATTTAAGGAAGAAAAGTCAGACTATTCATAGAAGTTTAAGAAATGTATATACACAAGTGTTTTTAACACCTATAACCACATGAATTTAACATTTTAAAGTATAGTTGTGGTTTCTGAGCAAATGAAATCATGTGTTACCCAAATTAACCATAAAGATCGGTAGGGTTCTGAATCCAGGATAAATTATTTTCAGAGAAAAAGCAAACTTTTGAATCTTAAAATTGTTTAATGTTTCAACTAGCAACACCTGTCAGTATGATTGTGATTCATATGACTACATTGCAGCTTCCTGTGACGTTAGTTATAAAACACTAGATTAGGGTTTTATTCTTCAAAGCAAAACAAGAATCAAATCTCAACTAATAGGTTCACCAAAATGATACATCACTAGCCCCCTCGCACCAAAGGCTGCTCCAGTTTAGAGTTAAGAAATGCCCTATGCTCGAAATGCTGAAATTCATCTGTTCTTTCCAATTAATGGGTGGACTATTTGGTCCATGGCCTATTGAAGGTCCCCACACTGATAGTGCCTCACTCTCACTGGACTTTTGATCATTTTTCTGCTCACTAGTTTCTTTACCTGTGAGGATGGGCAAGAAAAGAAAGGAAGGGGGACGCCTGGGTGCCTCAGTTGGCTAAGCGGCTGCCTTCGTCCCATCGTCCTGGGATCGAGTCCCACATCGGGCTCTTTGCTCAGCGGGGAGCCTGCTTCTCCCTCTGCCTCTGCCTGCCACTCTGTCTGCCTGTGCTCGCTCCTGCACTCTCTCTCTATCGGACAAATAAGTAAATAAAATCTTTTTTTAAGAAAAGAAAGTAAGGTAACTTGCTTAATATCTTTTTCCACATTCAATTTTAATAAGGAGGGTAAAAGTTAGTAACCCAAGTTGAGGAGTCTGGATGCTCTCCAATGTGATGTGCCAGCAGCCGCCAGGCCGGCGCATCCCCTGGAAATCAGCTCAGCTGGTAGGACATCCTGGCCCCAAAGCCTTGAGCAAAGGCAACAGACGGGATGATGGAAGAAAATCTTCCCCAGCTGTGGGACCTTTAAGGGAGCTTTTCCACATGCGGTACAGACCGCGCTGGACGTTTGATCGTGGCCACTGTCGGTAGCACCGGTCCACTTTCCCAGTTCGGGTCCCTCACGCGCTGGATGCACCGCGGGACTGAGTCCGGGACACCAGAGCCCCCTTCCCCAACGCCCCGGGCTCCTCCGGACGACTTAAAACCACAATGATCGCGCGAGCTGGGTGACAAACGAGCAGCAGTCCAGGGAGCTGTTCCAGGAAAAGAGAGCAAGGAGCACCCTAGAGAGAGGGATCTGTGCGAAGGTCACCGGCCCTCTCCCCCTCCGCTATGACCCCCGTGGGCCCCCGTAGGTCCCTGTGGGCCGCCGTGAGCCCTGCGGGCCACCGTAGACGCGCCGGCGCTCTCAAGATGGCTGCCGAGCCGCGCTCCCCCCGGCGCCTTCGCTGAGGTCCCGGCAGCAGGCGAGCGGTGCAAGACTTGCGTTCCGGCACCAGCGCGGCCTAGACGCCGGGAGCAGCCGGCCGCCGGCCCCGCAGCACCGTCTCTCGGGGCGGGGCGCCGGGCCCCTTCCGGGGATGGGCCCCGGCGCCCCAGTCGACCCGACTTTGCCCCGGCTCCTCCCCGCTCGGGCGGGCACTCCGCCGTGTCCCCGCCCGTCAGTCCGCCCGGCCCGGCTGGCCGCAGACGGGGCCTGGGCGGCCGCACTGGGAGCTCTAAATCCCCGGGTGTCGGGAGGCGTAGGCGCTATCGCTGACCGACGGCGGGTCCCGGGTTGCGACCCGGCTAGAGCGAAAAGGCGGCGACACCATGTTCTCCCTCAAGCCTCCCAGACCCACCTTCAGGTCCTACCTCCTGCCGCCGCCCCAGGTAAACAACCCCCACCCCGCGAGCGACCCTCTCCTTGGCGCTTCCTGGGAGCTGCCGGGCCGACCCCTGGGAGGCTCCCGCGGTCTCCCTGTTCCCAGCCGCGCGATTGCCGGAGCCCCGACGCCGGGGAACGCGCCTTCTCGGGAGCCCCCACTGGCTCGGTGGAAACTGGTTAAAACTTCGCCGCAGCCATTCTCAGCCCGGAGACCTGTGGTCCGTAGTTTGCCGTGTGATGAGACTCAAGAGAGTGTTTGGAGTTGGATTTATTTAGTTCTTCGCCGGGCAGTTGTCCGCACTGTGGCCGCCAGCATGATCGCATCGCTTCTGAGCATCTGGTGGAAGAGGTTACCTATCTGTAATAAATGTGAACACCTGGAAGCGGCACAGCAGTTTTAATGGTTTTGTCGGACTCGCAATTGATAATGAACAGATCTTGAAAAGATCTGGTAAAACATGTGAAAGATTTTAAGGGGGGGCGGGGGAAATGTGTGTCTGTTGCATGTGTCATCATTTAGAAAACAAAAATTGCTTTAGTATCTCAGGGGGGAGGAAAAGTTTTGATCTTGATTTATTTTGCTAATGTATTTCAGACTGACGATAAGATTAATTCAGAACCGAAGATCAAAAAACTGGAGCCAGTCCTTTTGCCAGGTAAACATCAGAGTTTGAACAGATACTTTAGTAAAGTCTTTTGGTCCAAGATGATTCTACCAACTAGTACCATGTGCTTAACTTCTCCCTTGTATTTATGTTAAACTTTATCCTGTTAAAAATCTAACGACTGAGATGACAGAAAAACTTGGTTAGAACTAAACAACAGCAACAAAAAGTAGTTCTGAATTTGGTGTTTGTCCTTGAAAATATAAGCACTCTAGAAAGCTGTCAAGAATATCACTATGTCATTTCTTTTTTTGTCTCCTGAAATGTTCATTTTTAAAGCAGTCATTGCTTGGAGAGGTAGTGAGAGTACTCTTTGCCCTTCATGTCTGCAACTTCATGCATTGATTAATAGGTCATCATTTTAACAGTGTGAAAAGCAACTTTTATTATGTTTGGGTCTCTATACCAATAACAAAACTTAGTGAACTTTGAATTACTTGGCAGTTTTTTGTTTTTTTTTTTAGAAGGTGTCACCTGTGTTTGCAAATTTACTTGTTTCAGTTTAGAATGGAGTTTCTCAACAGAGGCCCTATTAACATTTTGGGACTGATAATTCTTTGTTATAGGGACTGTCCCGTGCATTATAGGATGTTTAGCAGTATCCCTGGCCTCTACCCACCAGATGCCAGTAGCACCCCCTTCTCCATCTCCTAGTTGTGGCCGCCAAAATGTCTCCAGATGTTGCCAAAACTTACTTTTGTCTTTTGCCTCTGGGAGCAAAATCTCCTCCCAATGGAGAGGCACTGGTTTAGAACAAAATTTACCTTGGAACACCTTAAGTAGTGGAGATAGGAATTGGCGATAGAAGTTTTAAAGCATATAAAATATTATTTAATTGGTATTTTGAATTGTATGACAATTGAATAATAAATGAAAATTTAGTTGTTTAATATGATTCTTGTGGGGAGTAGCCAGATACTTAGGAAAGCCTGTTTTAAACCTGAAATCTAATCAAATACCAATTTGTGTGGCTACTGTCAACATTTAAAAATCTTAGTCATTACTTAGTGCTAAACCTAGTAAAATGATTAGAACTTTATAGGCAGTACCTGAACAGATATGGAAACTTTAAATTTTGTGCTTTGAAATTTTAAATGTTAAGTGGGAACAAACATACTGCAGTCAGCCTGTGGTTCAATATTATAGATGCTAACTCTTAAAAATTGTTTTCAACTTTATTATGGGACTTAGGTATAAATATTTGGCCTTTATTTAGTCAATGCTTTTTACCCAACCACTGTGTACTAAATAATCCTTTGTACTTCCTAGTACATTGCTTCCTGAGAGTGAGCAATAGAATTAATAAGTAACCTTTGCTCCCCTGGTGTGCTCTGTTTTAGCCTTAGTCACTCCTGGCATTTAAAAGTCAGATGTGGGAAACAGTACTCATCTTAAATGAGTGAGGGCCTGTGAGCTATTAACTTTGGCTTCCTTTACTTTTGTCTGAATAGGCCCTGTTCTTAGGCCTTGATTTCCCTCTTCTGATATTATGATTTGGCATTAATAAATAACAGGTCTTAGATATAAATGATAGTGCTTGTTTTTTTAGGATTGACTTTTATGTTTAAGATATGCTTATGAAAGTGTTACTGAATATTGATGAGCAGGAAGAACTTCACACTGAAGGATTATCCCTTCTGTAGAATTAACTAAAAACTTAGTTTCTACTAAAAAAAGTCACAGTTTTCTGGGGGAAGATACAAACTCATTTCCTGCCTTTAAGTGGTTTATGTGTCCTAGAAGGGGCAGTTAAATCTAGATATTCTGATTTATGTTTGCAGCTAACCTATTTCCTACAAAACATTTAGCCAGTCCTAGATGAGTGTGTCTTTTGCCTTCCTTCCCTTCTTCACCCCTTCCCTTCTTACTCTCTCATCTTGGCTTTCCCATACACTCCCCAGTTTCTATCTGGCCACCTCATTTTGGTCTCTGTTTCCCGCTCCCCCACCTTGAGCCACCTACCTGTCTGACTACCACTAGAACCTCGGTTACTCCTCCTTTGGCCTGCATCCTGCTGCTTGACCTGTGAAATCTAGAAGACAGCTGGAAAGTAACTGAGGCGTTGGTGATCTAAAAACCTGGGCTAGGTTAGGGTTTTTTACTAAGAGGCGTAATAATATAGTTCTTGCCTTCGTTATAGTCAGAAACCACAAGGAAATTTGGCCAAGTCACCTGTGGCTTTACACAGTTACATGGAACAGGAAGTAATTGTTCAGAGATATTGCATGTTATCCTTTAGCATAGAACCTTAGATTCAAAGATATCCTACTGTAGTTGCCCAAAGTTTGAACTTTTACAAACAGATGAAAATTAGAAACGAAATGAATTGTGTGCAGTTACTGTGTGTTCCTTTGGAACTTAACAAGGCTAAATTTAAAATGATCTCCATCTTTTATTAAGTGAAGAAAATAAAAGAAACTGGTAATTTAATTTTGATTGTGCTTTATGTTAGCAATTTTCAATTTGCCTGGTTCATGAACTTCCTTGAGATAGAGATTATACCTAATTCAGCTTTTGGCCTTGATGTCTAGTGTGATGCATTGAGCCGCTGATTGAGTGATGACTAAATGAAAGAACCCCTAGAACAAGCTTGAATTGTTACCATAGCCATGCCCACAGGCAGACAGACCAGCTCTCAGATTCAGCAGTGGAAGGCTGTTATTTTATGCCCTGTGTCTGTGCTGTCTCCCAGAGCCGTACTTCTTAAGAGAATTATTATCTGAGCCTGGAACTGAGATACAGTGCCTTGTCAAAGCAGTTAGCTTTGTCTGGGCGTTCTCTTCCCATCATTACATGAATCTCATTCTTCTAATGATTCTGTTGTGTCTGTGTAAAATCACCCCAAACCTTTTGAAAATTGGGAGAATTTGAATTTTTAAATACATGTGTACGTGCATGTATGGTTCAGCATATATTTATTAAGGGCAAGTACTGCTGGACTATATTCATATATTTTGGAGGGGAGGGTAGAGGAGGTGAGAGAGAGAGAATCTCAGGCAGGCTCCACACCTAGCACGGAGCCTGATGTGGGACTCGATCTCAGAATCCTGAGATCATGACCTGAACCAAAATCAGGTACGGGTCACTTAACTGATTGAGCCACCCACGCACCCCAGACTATGCTCATGTATCTTTTTCGGATAGCTGCTGGACTGGTGAAGCAGTTGCTGGGGGCCTGGCTCTGTGCTAGATGAATAGAAGTGCTGGAGGAGTAGTGTGCCTGGATCACAGCAAAGCCTGTGGACAAAGTAGAAGATAGTGACCTCTATCACCCTTTCCCAGGGTCTGACTGGCGTCAGATCTGGATGAAGTTTTTAACAGCCCTTGGTCAAATTGAAAAAATTAAGAAAAATGCAGCTTTTTCCCATAGAGCTGAGTTGATTTAAACGGTTGTCCTGTATTCTGAGATTTTTTCCTTCTGGTTTCCTTAGTATAGATATGTTCTCAGTTAAATGATGGGGATAGTAGCTATGGCTTTAAAGAAGTTAGCAGAATAGAAGGTTAAGAACTCTATGTTGGTTGCATGAATTGTTTTTGTAGTATACCTGATTTGTGGAATCTGGGTTAGAAACCACTTGATGAGGTTTTTATAATATCATAGATAGGATTTTTAAAAAATATTTATTTATTTATTTTAGAGAGAGGAGAGAGAGAGCACAAGTGGGAGGGGCAGAGGGAGAGGGAGAGAGAATCCCAAGCAACTATGCGCTGAGCACAGAGCCCAGGGTGGGGCTGGATCCCGAGACCCTGAGATCATGACTTGGACTGAAACCAAGAGTCAGATGCTTAGCTGACCGACCCACCCAGGTGCCCCTCATAGGTACAGTTTTTTTTTTCTTATAAAGATTTTATTTATTTACTTGACAGAGATCACCAGTAGGCAGAGAGGCAGGCAGAAAGCCCGATGCAGGGCTTGATCCCAGGACCCTGGGATCATGACCCAAGCCGAAGGCAGCCACTCAACCGACTAAGACACCCCGGCACCCCTCATAGATACAATTTAATGAGCACTTATACAGAGAACATCAGTAATTTTGTCTGCCTGGGAATTGTTTCACTGTCTTCTGAAAAATATACCCTCTCTCTCCTTTGACACATCAGACTTCCCCGTCCCCACACTGCCTTGGGTTCTAGTGTGGCCAGCAAGGATAATAACCCACCCCAGACTGCAAAAATGGACACAACTGGGTCTCTGTTATTTTCAGATTGGTACTAAGGGAAGAGATCCCTTTTGGTAGTTCTGCCAGTGGCCATAGTTCCAGAGAACCTGCTCCAAAGAGTGAAATCCCATGTTTTAGAGAGAGGCAGAGTCACAACACTGAGGGGGACTTCTGAAGGTGTTCAAGCTCCTGGGCTCCATTTTGCCTGAAGTCCAGCCAATACAAAAGCCAGATTTCTTTTTGCTTAGCTGGCTCTAGGTATACTTCTGACACTTTTCAACTAAAATCCTTAACTAATACATAGCTTTCAGGTTATTGCTCATAACAGCTGTCTCAGGAAGGCCCCCGTTGATCTTTGTTTGCCAGATGAGAGGACTGTGGTTGCACATGCTGTCACTCTCCCTGTATGGCAGAGCTGGAATTCTGAGCCCGGCTCCCAGGCGGTGCCTTTAACCACTAAGCAACAGGGCCTACCTGACTGCACTGGGGACATTAGGGTACAAATTTATGCTTTGGAACTGGAGAGAGGGTGGATTGGATGTCGGCCTAGAAGTTCTCTAGTGGGATAAAAAGAGTTCTGTCCTTAGCTGTGCCCTTTCCGCAGCAGTGACAGATTTTGACCCAACTTGAGGAGCAACTTTCAATTTAAGCTGCCCGAAAAACGGACTGCCTTGGGAGGCAGGGGACTTCCTGTCGCTGGCTGTGCCAAAGCAGAGGCTGGTGGAATGCCAGCGGCTTTGTCACGAGGTGGTGAGCTTTGCAGTCAGTGGGCTTGTTGGCCTTTTCTCTCTTTTAACTCTGGGGTGGGATCTTGTTAAGGATCTGTGAGGTGGGAGGGAGGGATGGCTTGAAACGCTGTGGCTAATAGTAAGGAGTTAATTGTTTCACAGGTATCCAGTGCATGTGGCGTTAAAAAGCTAAAGGTTGGGGCCCTGCCCTTAGACGGTTTCAGTTCATTGGGGAAAATGCTTCAGGAGAGCAGAGGTTGTGAGGGCTCAGAGGAAGGTCACTGAAGCGAGATTTGAGGTTGGGGAGGCGTCAGGAAATGACTTCTGCTCTGCATCTTGAGTGCCTGCCGAGCCTGGGCCACTCCGCTAAGGCTGTGTCAGCTCAGCTCTTTCCCCCTTCCCATCTGTAATGCCAGCAGCGCTTTCAGCATAAGATTAACTGTTAGATCGATAATGAATGCACTCATTGTCAGAGTCTTTTGTAATCGGATCAGGAAAGCATACGACCCTGGGCCATCTGGAAAATGAAAATAGCCATTGTTGGGTAGATGTCTTGTTTATTTTTTTACATATTCACTGTTTAGACCATTTATGTACTGTTCTTGTTTTCTGTCTCACTATAACTCTTATTTCCTGGCTTGCACAGTGAGTCCCTTAAAGGTAGATGTTCTCTTTTGGGTGTTTTATGTTTTGTGTTGTTTTTTAATACCTTTTTGTAGATCAGCCTTAGAGATGATTGTAGACTGATTTTTTTGTAGTATATTGTTTCAGAGATATGTTGCTTTTGAAAGCTCAGAAGGACCTGTAACTCCATTTTGGAACAGGGAAGTATGTAACTATTATGTTTGTCCCTCACCTATGGAGCCTTCAGAGTGGTCGTCTTCAGACTGCTGCTGCACGACCTTAGGCCAGAATTTTGTTACTCGCTTCCTCACTTCTGACCATCAGTCTCTCTGTACCTTGGCTCCTGCTCAGAATCTCTCCATGAACTTGCATGAGTAAAATCCTGCTTACCCAATATAAAAATCCAAATTCTGTAACCCCTGTGATGTGCCAGCACTCCACCTTGCTGACCTCTGCACTGCTTCCCAGCGTTGATAATTGCCTCAGTCAGGCTGGTTCCTTTCTCTCTCCCAAATGCCTAATTCCTCATTTAGGTCTTTGTCACTGTTGTCATCACATGTTCTATCTCTGTCCTCTTCTGCCTTCAGGATTTCCTTCTGTTTTTTTCCCAGGATCTGCACTTCTAACTCTCCTTCAGCCTACGTTGTAGGTCGCACTTACTGGACATGCTCCTTGATCGCATGCTTTTCCGTATAGTGTCACCTGCAAAATTGGACCCTTAGTACCCATGATGGCATCAGACATTTTGTGTTTGTCTTCCATATAGTTTCAGCGTCCCTTAATAATTTTTAGGCTACTTTAATTCCTGAATTTATGTACAGCTAGGGTGACAACTGATCCCCTTTTGCCTGTGACCATCCTGGTATTAGTGCTGAAAGTTGCAGACAGCCAGTCACCATATATAAAGCCACATACTGAATTCTCTATTGGCCTAAACACATTCTGTAGGTTAATTAGCCACTATATACAGTAAGACTTTGTCTTAAACTATTTCCTAAGCTAAAACGTATTATGGGAAAATTTATTTTTATTCATCAGGCATGTATTGACTTTCTAAATGTGGAAGGTATTGTGAGAGGTATAACATGACATGATTTTTTTAGTTCTCTGGAAGTTAAAAACCTTCTTAGTTCTACCATTTTTGAAGATTTATTAATTTTAATGATATTTCCTTTCTTATTTATTTTTATGGGTGGAAGGGTCTTGCGAAGAGAAATTTTGATGATTTTTTTATCCCTTTCCAGGTTGTAGTACAAACTCTTGACCCATCATCTGATTTATTTTTTCTGGGGTGCTTTTTGCTTACCCCACAGTGAAACAAATTTCCTACTTTATCTTCCATGAAGCCTCTCCTGGCTTCCCTCCAGTAGTGTGCTGGGAAGGGCTTGGTGGTGAAAATCCTCCCACCAAGGTTGATTGCAGGCTGTCATCTTGAAGGCCTTGAGCCAGGGCTGGCGGGCGTGGGGGGCGGGAGGGGCACGGGGAGGAACTGGAGGTTCTCCTGAGCCAGTGCTGGCTGGCTAGCACAACACTGCTCTGCCACCGGACAGGCGCCAGAGTCGTCCCTGGGAAAACTTCATGGTCTCCTGGAGTTATGAAGCTTTTGCCAGGCGCTTTCTTTGTTAGGGCTCACTCATTCAAGGTGCAGCAAGGACATTCTCAGTACTCTTCTATTTTGTATCCATCCTCTCTAGGAAGAGGCCATTTGGTATCTTTTTCTTTCCTGTCTCTAAGCTCAACAGTACTGCAGTACTTGCAGTAAGCTTTAACAGTTCCTTTCCTGTGTTACTGCTTTCTTATGGAGTATGAGCAGAAAATTGTTATGAGAGCAGATAGCTGTGCTGCGTGAGCCAACCGTTTTAAAGACTGGCTGCATGTGAGCATAATTTAGCATTATCAAATAAACTCAAGCCGGGTTAACTTGACACTTCCTTAATTATATGCTTATAATAATACAACCCAAGCAGAGCATTTCTCCAGCAGTGCCCTCCTTTCCATCCTCCCCTTGATCCCGCCTGATTTCTCTTCCCTTCTAAGGGCTCATTCCCATTTTCTGCTCTCAGCGCTGGTTGACACCTCAGTTTCCTTAAAAGACCATACCCCAGGGGCACCTGGGTGGCTCAGTGGGTTGAGCCTCTGCCTTCAGCTCGGGTCATGATCTCGGTGTCCTGGGATCGAGCCCTGCATCGGGCTCTCTGCTCAGCGAGGAGCCTGCTTCCTCCTCTCTCTCTGGCTGCTTCTCTACCTACTTGTGATCTCTGTCTACCAAGTAAATTAAAAAAAAAAAAAAATTAAAAAAAAAATTTAAAAGACCATACCCCAGAGAATCCCTATTCAGCTTTTGTTGTTACTTTTCTATTTCTGTCCAGTTTTTTCTCAGTTTTATTATTTTTTTAAAGATTTTATTTATGTTTGAGAGAGAGAGAACATAAGTGGGGGGTAGAGGGAGAGGGAGAAGCAGACTCCTCACTGAGCAGAAAGTCCGATGCGGGGCTCGATCCCAGGAACCTGAGATCATGACCTGAGCTGAGGGCAGAGGCTTAACCGACTCAGCCGCCCAGGTGCCCTCTCAGTTTTATTTTTAAATACACTTGGATTTATAAGAGTTGTATAAAAGAGTGCAGTTAACATAATGTTCACCCAGCTTCCCCTAATGTTAGTATCTTACATGACCTTGTTATGTTTAGCTAAATTAAGAAATTAACAATGCAAATTTTATTCACATTTCCCTAGTTTTTCCACTAATGACCATTAGCTGTTCCAAGAGGCCGTCAGGGATATCATATTGCATTTAGTCATTGTGTCTCCTTAGTGTTTTTAGTCTGACAGTTTTTCAATTTTTACTGATGGTGATGACTTACTTCATATTGGTGCCTGTATGCTTTTGAGATGTCCTCCCCCTGACTCTTTCTCCTTCCTTCCTTTCTGGCATTCTCGAACTACCAGAGACTCCCTACTTATGTTGTGTTTCCTCTGCCCCAGTCCTGGAATTAACTGTTTTTGCAAGGATTGCAAGTTCCTGTCATTGGAGAATGGTCTTTAAATACCAAGGTCCATGTGCTGAATGTGCTTTGTTGCTGGAGTGTTACTGTTTTTAGGCCTGTAGGGGCCAGGGTAGAAAATAGCACCTGTGTTACTAACCTGCATATATACACATCTCTTTATGTTTCTGTATCCATCTGAATATATGTAAAAGTTCTTAAGAAACCGTGTCTAGCAAACTTCTGTAAAGTATGAGGCAGTAAATGTTTTGGACTTTGAAGGCCAAAAAGTCTCTGTTGTAAGTACTCAGCTCTGCCTTTGTCCCGTGAAAGCAGTCAAAGCCAATACACAAATGAATAAGCATGGATATGTTTCAGTAAAATGTTACTTACAAAAACCGGGGCTGGACTTGGTCTGTGGGCTGTGCTCGGCCATCCCCTGGACTCATTAAATGCATCCTCCTTTTATCTTTGTCTCACTCTCACTGCGTTCATGGGCCTGACATTTTACATTTGTGCCATCAGTAAGAAGAGGATCATGTTGCTAGAGAAGAAGGGCTGTCCTTGAGTGTGTGCCTCATAAATACAGTTGGCTGATGGCGGCCATGTCCTGTCCCACAAGACCTCCATCTCTTTTTTCCATTATCACGTCTTCTCCCCTTCTCAGGAACCTAAAATCCTGTGGTGTGGCTTTTTTTTTTTT
>RCUC01090827.1:0-12184 GCA_003697995.1 Taxidea taxus jeffersonii | reverse complement strand
AAAATCTTTAAAAAAATATTCACACAATTAATACTATTCTGGTTCAGAATAGCCATTGAAGTTTGTGTGGCTTGTCCAACTCTTGTTTTGAAATACCTGGTCATTGTTTCAGTATCAGGGCTCATCGATGCAATACATATTTTGAACATAAGTTAGCAACCTTTTTAGTAGGAGCCCAAGCCCCTGTGTGTTTTGCCTGTGCCATTCCTTTTGCACCCTCAATATGGATGTCGCATCATTTTTCAGATTCATGCTATGCCAAAAATGGGTCTAAATACTTAAAATATTCTTTTCCTATTGTGTTTTTGTGCAGCATTTTTACAAAATAACAAATCTTTGCTATGTTTTCTTCTCTGACCTTATTAAAAAATGAGCAAGAAGAGCTCTACAATATCTCTGTTCTTGGCCAATTGATTTGTAAACAGATACAGTAATGGGGACTTCAAATTAATTCTTCATGTACATTTTGAATTTTTATCTGGATAGGATTTTTAACATAAGGATGCTAATTTTATTATTCAGCTCTGTGCCCTCAACATAACATGCACTGGAGTGCTAACAGAACAAGCTTTAATAAACTCCACCTGGGTCACTTCAGTGCCAGTTTCTTCATGCGCAGCATGATTTCTTACTTTGCATGATTCCTTAAGTACATTTTTATTGTCAGATTTTAATTTTGCTCATGTGTCTATGAAAGCACATCTACAGAGCACACCTATGAGGTCCTTATTTCTATAAGAACATTTCAAGATCTCTTCCTTTTCAGGAATTACAACTTGAGTTGAAAGTCAGGATTTTCTGAATGTTCACCTTCACTCTTAATCAGGAAAAACATTTATTTTTTAGGGCCAGATATAGAAGGTTTTGCCTTAGCCTTGTCATCCATGAAATGGAATTAATCGTGTTCTCAAATCAGATAGGAGAGTAGCCAATAAATGCCTTAAATTGTTCCTTGAAGACTCAAAAAGACCAACTTTGATGTTTCTAATCTAGGAAGACAGAGATGGCTAGATTGTTTGGAGAATCAGAAAAAATGCTCAGTATCAACTTAAGTAAATAGAGCTTTGGAATAAAATTCATTTATTTATGTGTGTATTCAGCAAATACTTATTATTTATGCCGTGTACTATTTAGGCTCTGAAGACAAGAAGATAGTCACAATTCCTCCCCTCTCAAATCTCACAATCCTATATGTTATAAGGAAGTAAAAAGTACTATGGGAACATATAATGGGTCTGGCTGGTCAAGGTGACAGGGGAGATTATTTCAAGCAGATTAGAATATTTATATCCTGATATTTCATCCATGTTGGAAACAATTTTCTCAGTTATAAGGAAAAGAATTATGCATCTTGGTAGAGTCAGGGGTTTTGATGTCAGTACTGTGTGTGGTTCACTTATGTCATTAACTCAAAACTGAGTTCTACCTTAAGGACTGATGATATTGGTGGCTCTTGGGAGAGGACTTAAGACCTCTCTTAAAAATGTAAATATCAGGGGCGCCTGGGTGGCTCAGTGGGTTAAAGCCGCTGCCTTCGGCCCGGGTCATGATCCCAGGGTCGTGGGATCGAGCCCCGCATCGGGCTCTCTGCTCTGCGGACAGCCTGCTTCCTCCTCTCTCTCTGCCTCTCTGCCTACTTGTGATCTCTGTCTATCAAATGAATAAATAAAAAAATCTTAAAAAAAATGTAAATATCAATCATTGTCTACTTTGCATACAATTTGGAATGAGTGATTGTGAACTTAACTGTGACCATACCACAGCAGCAATCACCATAGAGATAGAGAGTTGCTGAATAAAAGTTTTAGGACATAAGTATCTTCACTTCTTCTATCAGAAAACAAATAGGCTTCCCTTGAATCAGTTGCTTTAAGTTCAGGATAGCAGGAATATTATGAATGAGGAAACTAATATAGAAAGAAGTCTTTAGGAGACATTTAATCTGCCTAGTGCTGATGATACTGATAGTAACTATTTCTCTCACTTTATTAATGAGGATTTAAATTTGTAATAAAATGTCTTACCTCATTCCTTTCAATTTCCAGTTTTATAATTTTAGACTTAACTCTTGTAGCTTTCTGATTGTCTTTTATCAGGTTTTTTTTTAAAGGCCCAGACTAATTCCTTTTCAGAAAAATTCCTCATATCCTTTAGGTCAGCCCTGAGTATGAGTTCTCTGATGGGCTGCTTTAGGCTATTGGGATGAGGATCAGGACAGAGGTGCTTTGCGGTGGTGTTCCAGGGAGAGAAGAGGGGCAGAAAAAGTAAATTGATGGATACTTGAGACTCATTTTCATTTGCTTTGAGTTTTTCCTGGGCTCAGGCTTGGATTGGGATATTTTTAAGCTCAGCTTTTATATCTTATTTTATTATTTCTAGAAAAAATTTGCATATGCCCAAATTAGAAAAGAAAGGACAAGGGGGAGTAGCAGATGAAAAAAACTGGTCCAAGGGTAAAGACATTTTTGAGCATTTCTGAGATCAGTCAGTCCATTTCCTACATTTTATAGAAGAGAAAACTGATGCCAACAAAGTAGACATGTGTTTATTCTTACAATCAGAAATCAAAATCAAAAGTCTGTTAGTTTTTATCTGGAATCATCAGTTGACTTTTCCTTCCTTTTCCCCCTTTTCTGAAAACATTAGAAAAATCATCTGTTGAATTAATCTAACCTTGGGTAAATAGCTCTGACTCTCCCATGGTGTGTGGTCTCTAGGACTCTTACTTACCATCTCTAGGTCTTTAGGTCGTTCAGTGAAAGACTATTTGTATGTGTGTATGTGTGGGTGGGGGAGCAGGGTGTTAGTGGTGATAGCCACACACATGTGTTTAGAAAATCCAAAATGTATTTAGCCCTAAGCAGTTCCCTCCTCACCTAGTTTTTAAATCCATGTGTATTTTAAGAGAATCCTAATCCATATGTTCCCGATTTACTTTCACTAAGTCATCTGCTTGTTGTTGCTAAGAGTCCTTTGATGTCTAAGAAGACTTATGAGCAATTTTTATGGCTTCTCTGTGCCTTTGTTCTTTCAAGAGGCAAGATGTACTTTGCCTGCATAGATGGCACTCTCACTGTAACAATCTAAAAGTTTCCTAAAATTTGGAAATGAGACAGAGTGAATCCTAACCTTGACCAAGGGCCCATTCTTTTTCCCGGTGCCAAAATCATGGGAAAAAGGTCTGGTCTGACTCAAGAAGGTAATATGCTGTCAACATTCCAGAGTCCCTTTCTTTTGTACTTTGATCCTTCTGTGTTTGGGCAAATCGATTCCTCTTGTTTGGAAGGATTATTTATTAAAATATTAATTTGTTATTGCTATACTTTCATTTATTTTTCTTTCTTCATTTCACACAGGATTCAGACCCTTAAAAGTTTCCTGCTTCAGATAATTTTTGTTTTGGTAGGACTAAGAGCAGAATCCGAAGCTTATTAAAGCTGTTATGTAGGTACCCCATTAAACTTATTTGTAAGTCCCCTAGAGAGTAAAACTTATTTGTAAGTCCCCTAGAGAGTAAAAGAGTTCCAAGGCAGGGTGTTCAGGGAGGTTATTCCTTTGACTCAGATGAGAAAGAGAATGATTTAGTCCTTCTGGGCCCATACTTTCTCCAAGCAAAGTCATAGGGAGATGACAAAATCTCAGAAATCATGGCCAAGTAAAGCACTGGGAACTGAACCTTGAATTCATGAGCTCCAAACCTAGTCCAGTTGCCTATATCCCATGCAAACCAGGGAAACAGTTAAGCTTGCTTTGACCTACAGGAGCCATACAGGCTGGGTCACTGGGCATCTGTCTTAGTAGTAATCAGTGTAGAACAGTGTGAGAATTCCCCTATGTTGTAATGCTAAGCAAGGCCCTGGTATTCTCTCCTAGGTCAGATAATTATGACTAGCACTGAATTTCCTTCAATATAGTAGGATGGAGCTGAAGTTAGATTTAAAATGATTTAAAGAAAATGTGGGTATGTGATGATTCTGGAATACTCAAGTTTGTATAGTAAGATTCATTTCTGCTATGCTCAGTTATTTTTCTTTTAGTGTACCATGAGCATCAGTCCACAGACGTCCCCTCGGTGATGCTATTCTGTGTTGGGTTCTAGAGTGGGGGAAGTGGTTAATGATGTAAAAGAAGTTTCCAGCTCTGTTTTCAAGTAGCCAGAGGCAAAGGCTATTATACTAATTTTTTGTTAATTATTTATTTGACAGAGAGAGAGATCACAGGTAGGCATAGAGGCAGGCAGAGAGAGAAGGGGAAGCAAGCTCCCTGCTAAGCAGAGAGCCCGATGCAAGGCTTGATCCCAGGACCCTGAGATCATGACCTGAGCCGAAGGCAGAGGCTAAACCCACTGAGCCACCCAGGCGTCCCTATTATACTCATTTTTATTAACTTTTATAAAATACCTTAATGAATTATAAGCACTATACTAATTTCTGTTAGTAGATTATCTTTTTTAATATTTGCAACAGTTCTACAGGCAGAAACTTTTATTATTTCCATTTTATAGGTAAGGAAGCTGAGGTTAGAAACTTGCCCAATATCATATAGCTAGTAAGTATTCAAGTCAGGACCATATCCAGGTATATTTGACTTGTTTCCATACCTTAGTCTCAATTCTATAGTGCTTTCAGTAAGCTATAAAATAGTTCATAGAATTAAATGTGAAAAAAAGAAAAAGAGGACCTGATCAAGTTCAGAAAGAGGAGTCAATGAAAGCTGGAATGATCAGAGATGAGCTCATGAAGAGGTGGGATTTCAAAGGAGTCATAGAATAGTGAGGTTCTAATGTAACTTAGAATCTCCCACACCCTTTACAGCCCTCGTACATGGACTGAATTCAGACAAGCAGAGGGTCGAAGCAGAACAACATGATTGAAGGCACAGATGTGAGAATGATCATAGCATAGTCATTTTTATAGTAAGAAATCAAGCCAGAGGACAATAGGAAACAATTTGGAGGGAGAGAGAAGTTACAGTGGACATCAAGACAGTGTAGGGTGCAGAAATTATGCAATCTATGAATTCCAGGCTATATCTCTGAACTTTATCTCAAAGTATATTTCCTATCTTAGTATCTTAAATGTTTAAAAGACTTATCTCTAGATACCACGCCCTATCTAAATCAGAAAGTTTTATCTTGATAGGAGCTGGGCTTTAGCATTTCCCCCGCAAGCCCCCACCCCCAAATCCTAGTGATTCAGATAGTAATTGAAGTCTGAAGACTATTGCTGGGAATCAGGTGCATGACAGACACTAGAGAGTTCAGAACAGAGAAGAGGACTATGAGGATTTATTAAGTTGTAGAACATGAATTAGAGACCAGAGGGATCAGCCTAGATTTGGATGTCAGTTAGGGTATAGCACAGGGCTTATCATCTTGGGAAGAGCCTGTAGTGGCTGTACAAAGGGGAGCAGCTGAATAAGGCTTAATTTGAAAGAAGAGCCAATAGACTTGGTGACCAGCTAGGTTAGACCCATCCAATCAATCACTAGGCCTATTGTCTCTACCTTACAAATAGTTCTCAACTATTTCCAGTTTTCTCAATTCTCACATCTTAGCCACGGCTGTTACTGCCACGGCCTTCTTGCTAGTTTTGCTGCCTTACTCCTTATCCTCTACCCATCCATCTGTTCTCTGTTCTCTACCTTGTGAGAGTGTTTTTTCTCAAATGCAATATTCCCCATGTCATTGTTCTGCTAGAAAGTGTTTAATGGTTAGCTATTGCTCTCAGGATAGCTAAAATTTGTTTATAAAGCATGCAAGGTCTTTTATGGTCTGGCCTATTTTGCTTCTCAACTCCTCTCTCACTGCTCCCTGCACCTCTTGGTCTCAGGTATACTAAACTTGGATAATAGCTTCTTTATATCTCTGAATCTTTGCACATGCTCTGTTCTCTTAGAACAGTTTCCTTTCCTTCTTGTCTGGTGAGCTTAGTTATCATGTTCTCCAGGAAGCATTCCTTGACCACCACCAGACTGCCTATTGGATTCAGACTTCCTTTTATGTGTTTTCACTGTACTCTGTTTTTGAGTTTAATGTGTAAGATCCTTGAGGGAAGGCCATGTCTGAATAAAATCCAGCATCTGATATCGTGCCTACTATACCTACCACAGTAGGTCCTCATGACATGTTTGCTGAATAAATGAACAAAATGAGTGATTGAAAACGAGGGAAGGGCCAAGGATATCACCAAGGTTTCATGCTTGATTATATGAAGGTGATGTCAGAGCTTTCCCTTACCTCCTCAACAGCTTCCTCCTTGATTGTAAGGAGACACAGGGGGCCTTGTCTTTGTCAGGACAAAAACAATAAGGATGGAAACTTTAAGACTTAATCTCTTAACTGAATCCATCCACTTGACACTTAAAAGTCGACAGCCCTTCCAGTCAGGCGGATAATGATCAGATTGTGTGTAACAAGACTGAAACTGTGGTTATCAACTCTGTATTGGGTAAAGCACATTAGGACAGAGGGCTATGTAGTCATTCATTAAATGGCAGTTTTTGCCATTTAAAAGGAACCTCTCTTCCACTGGGAGAAGGAGAGGCAAGGAACAGGGTGCCTTGATCCTAGGGAGAAGCAGCAACCTACTTTGTGTGTTGACTTTCTGTTTGTGAGATATATAGTCAGCATTTCTAATGAATCTGCTGGAAGCGGCTGGAATATTATGATTTATAGCACCTTCCCACTCTCTATCATAGCATTTTATTAGATGGATGGGAAGCTGGTAGTAATGAGGTTAGGAATGAGAAAACATCCATCAAGCCCTGCTACATCTTCTCAGGAAAGACAACACACTATCTCATATGTCACAGGCAGTGATCTAGGTCACGATGATATAAAATGCGTGATTAAAACCAAGCATTTGACACTAGATAATAGGCATCTAGTTAAAAAATAGCTCTAGTGTTCCCGACTTTTAATTAAACCCAACTCGTAAATATGCACTGTGGTAAATATACTGCAGAATGGGGCTTGTTTATACTCCACCACATAACAATTACCTCCAGAATGGGTGCTTTATTTCACTACATGGTGTTATTAGTCAGGAGATGGACTGAAATACAAATGTTAAACCAGTGATGTCAGATAGGCATGCCACAGCAGTGCCACCACTCGACTCCTGCTTTCTCCTCCCACCTTCCCTGCTTTCCCTGCCTTCTTCCTTCTCCAGTATCCTCTCACCCTTTTGACCAGAGTTATCAATCTAAAATCAAACACATTTAATCATTTCCAGCAATTTCTCATAGTACCTTTGATTGCGTCAGTAATGACTGGAAGGGAGAAGATCTTTTAAATACATAACCTTGACGTTCAGTAAATCTGTCCTGTTAATGGGTTTATTCTTTGGCAGGGCATTCATTTATGAAAAAGTTGTTTGCTTGTTTTAATATCAAGTCCAGTACTTGAATACTAATATAAAATTCAATGAGGGATGAATTAGGAAACAGTAATTGAGCAGGGTTTTTATTTTTTTTACTTTATTGGGTATTTGGAAATTCTTGGTTGATAGTGTAGATCATGGAAAGAGCACTGTCTAGGATCTAGATTTTATCTCTAATTGGTCCTCTGACATTTATTGCCTCTTAGCCATGCAATTCCAGTGAGATTTTGAATTTGAAAAATGAGATTAGACTTTTTCCAAGATCTCTACTTTCTGGTGGCCTGTGAATCTGTTAAATCGATGCATCTCGAACCTTAATGTCAGACAGATCTCTTGGGGATCTTGTTAAAATGCAGATTTGGATTCAACAAGTGTGGGTGGGGACTGAGATGCTGTATTTTTGACAAATTCCCAATGAATCCTGATCCTGTTGGTTTAGATACCACACTTTGAGTAGCAAGATGTTAAAATACAAGGATTATTCTCACCATTGAAAATTTTAAAGCTCTGAGTCTTTTTTTCTCTCACCCAGTGTCATTACTTATATATGTAGTGCCCAACTATAGAACATCTACCTCCTTTAAGCAGTATATTATTTATTATCATTATTTTTTTTAGATTTTATTTATTTGACAGACAGAAGTCACAAGTAGGCAGAGAGGCAGGCAGAGAGAGAGGAGGAAGCAGGCTCCCCGCGGAGCAGAGAGCCTGATGCGGGGCTCCATCCCAGGACACTGGGATCACGACCCGAGCCGAAGGCAGAGGCTTTAACCCACTGAGCCACCCAGGCGCCCCTAAGCAGTATATTATTAAAACTGCTTTCTTTTGACTAATGGTTTTATATTAAGATAATTTCTGAATATACAACTACCCTCATAAAGTTCAGTTCATTTAGTATTTCTCTAGTGTCACAATGTAATTTAGCAACCCATTCCAATGATCAGACAACTCCCTGGCAGAGTGCTTCCTAGTCCCTTTAGATTCCACATGTTCATGGTTAAGCTCTTCTTTCTTTCTCTGGTCTCAGAGGAGATGAACAGCTGATCACCTGTAGAAGTAATTTATCCCAAATTGGCATGGACAGACCATGTGCCTCAGAGAAGGAAAATTCTGTTAATAAGCAGGAAGCCAAACAGCCAACCTTGTCCCCCAAGACTTGTATCTCCCCAGAGCTGGGAAGCAAAAGGTTTTCTATTCAGGAGAGTCAAGTGGTTAACCAGCCACAAACAGCTGTGAGTGGGCTGGTCTGAGCTGCTTGTGTGCATTTGGAACGAGGAGAGTTTCTGCCTGCATGAGATTTAACTTATTATTTTATTTCTTTTTAATATAAAGATCAGACCTCTCCTCTCTTTCCCTTTATTTTCATTCAGTTTTGATGTGATTGCCCTAATTATGTGTCAGCCATTACCAAGCACATTCTAATTACTCCATTTATCGCTAGAATTACTATTACTACATGGTGCTTTGTTCATTAGTGAACTCTGAGGGGACTTCTTGCACATGTCAGACTTTAGAAACAGTCTGATTTTACATGATATGTGATACTCAGAATCATTATTATTTCGAACAAATTCACAAAATTAACATGTGCTTTTCAGTTGGGTTTTCTTGACTAATGCAGTTCAGCATTTCCCATTTCTGAATGTGTTGTTACTAGGACAAGTAACAATTTGACAGGAGTACAAAAAAAAGGGAAACACTTTGAATCAATATTTTGCTTTCAGCTCTTAAAAATAGCACCATGGTGTTTGAATTTTCAAATTACTAAATTTCTTCATTGATTTTTGTTTTTAACTGCATGAATTGGTAGTCTTTGTGATTCTGAGCCCAGCTTTTCTATTGATTTATGGTGTCTTGAGCAACTGGTCAGTTGAGCCTCCCTTTATCCATCTGAATGGAGCTTTCCTTCCATGTCCTAATGATGTTGTGAACTTAACATGTTGGTTTTACATGTAACACAATGTCAGTATCCCCAAATCTCAGGAAGGCAAAATCTATTAAATTTAACAATTTTTTACTGATTTTACATAATATATTCTAAGCTTCTTATCAAAAAACCAGTTCTGTACCTGTTCACTCAGTGAAAATATAAGAGTACAACCTAATTTAGCATAGAATTTATATACTTTTTATAGATGCGATTATTTTAGGGGTTTTTTTTTTTTTTGGTTCTAATATTTTCAGTAAGATATTTCTTCTATCTTTTTCTCTTACCTAACCTCCCAAATGAGACTGACCAGAGAAAAATAAAATGCATCTAGAAACTAGGGATAAGTGTTTATGGAAAGATTTTTTTTCAGCTTATGAGCAGTAAAACATGACATCCTGAATAAAAAGGAAGAGAATACAACTTAAAAATATTGCCTGCAGATGTAATTGTGGACACTTGCTTTGCACTTGCAATAAAGTTTAAAAAGAGAGATGACATACTAGCATGAAGAATTGAGAAGAAGAGATAGGGAGAATTAAGTAGGAGCTAGTAAGATTAGTTTTAGAAAGGTGAGAAAATGAAGTATCATACTGGAATTAATGTTTTCAGAAAATCAAATGAGCAGCTTGGAAAACAAACTTGGTAAATTCAACTAGAATACAGAACGACAGGTTTAAAAAGCAAAATTATCTGTAGAGATGACAGATAGGGAGATCAGAGTAACAGATAATATCTGTAAAAGATGAAAATGATTCTGAACAGTGGAAGCCCCTCCTGAAACAAAAAGACTCATTATAAACCAGAAAAATGTATTCAGTGAGAGAAACCTCTAGGCGTATTCTGAAGAAATTAAATTTATACATAAAGATATCCTAGAAGTACTGAATCAGAAATAATTAAAAAAAGAACTATCAGATGTGTTTCAGACTTTTCCTCTATAACATGTTAGTGATAGAACACCATGAAATAAACGTTTCATTGGGAATAGTTTCTAATCCAATAATTTCATACCAGTCAAATTGTCATTCATGGGGGAAACAAACAAAAAGACAATGACTGAAAAAGTCATGTATATTTCCCAAGGGAAAAACATAACCAAAGATTAACAGCAGTCAGCTGAAAGATGAATTGAAAATAAACAACTTTGAGGAAAAGCAGCAGTAAATTTAAAACTCGGTAAATTTGGGGCACTGGGTGGCTTAGTCAGTAAGTGTCTGCCTTCCGCTCAGGTCATGATCCCAGGGTCCTGTGATTGAGCCCAGTGTCGGGCTCCCTGCTCAGCGGGAAGCCAGCTTCACCCTCTTCCACTCTCCCTGCTTGTGGTCACTCTCTCGCTCTGTCTCTTTCTGTCAAAAAAGTAAATAAAATCTTTAAAATAATAAAAATAAAAATAAGTAAATTTACCATTAAATAAAATTATTATTTGTAGATTGCAAATGATAATGTGAATATCATAAATAATTATTGAAAAGAAGATGTAAGATGTGCAAAATAAATTTGGTCTAGAGTAATTTATATATATTAAAACGAAATAGTTGGAAACAAGTTAAAAAGGATTAATGTATTTATTTCACATAAGGGAGTCAGCAGATATTGATAATTAAAGAGTATTCAGCATGCTTAGAAACTTGAAAAATGATAGTTAACTTGAGTTATTAAAGAAAAAAAGTTTTCAGATTTGTCAAAATCTGAATGTCAAAAATACAAAGAACCAAAAGTGTAAAATAATTAAAAAAATCACTTTATCTAAGGAAATAGATAAAAATCAGATAAAATATTTCTACCAAAAAATACCTGGGATTTTTTTTTAAAGGTTCTATGCTTTTTTTTTTAAAGATTTTATTTATTTATTTGACAGAAAAAGAGGGTAAGAACATAAGCAGGGAGAACAGCAGGCAGAGGGAGAAGGAGAAACAGGTTCCCCACTGAGCAAGAAGCCTGATGCAGGACTAGACCCCCGGACCGTGGGATCATGACCTAAGCCAAAGGCAGATGCTTAACCAACTGATCCACCCAGGTGCCCCAAGGCTCTATACTTTGTATAAAAACTTCACCTAAAATAAAATTACAGAGAATAACTAAAGAGTAATGGCAGTGTGAAGTTAATAGACAAAAGCAAAAGAATAAAATAATTGCTAATAAATTAATATTAGTGTAGATTTCAAGGCATTATTTGATTACAGGAGTATAAATGCAAGGCAAATAACCATTAAGCCTTATTACTTTACTTTGGAAAAATGTTATAATCTGCAATGAAGTATGGATGTCATGAACTTTATTTGATGAATAAACATGTAGCTTAAAATATAAGTAAAATCTATTAGAAATACAGAAATATTGATGTAATATGATGACAGTATGTTACCATAATTTCTTTTTAGTTTTTGAAAGATGAAATAGGAAAAATAAACCACGAGAATAGAGGATGAATAATAAAGTAATAATATCGATTTAATAGAAACCTATCTAACTTAACAACTTAAATAAATAAAATATATTTTCTTCTGACTGGAATAAATGTTCTTTATAAAATTGATCATGTGTTATACAACAGCATCCCAATAAATGCCCCAGATCATAAATCTTGTAATCTTGTAACTACCTGGCCAAAACCGCAATAAAAATATTAGCAATATCAATAATAGAGAATATAAACCAAAAAGAAGGAAATTTAGATAAGACATTCTCTTAATATGTTATTGTCAGGAAGTAAAACATGAAGTTACACACCAGTTAGAAAGTAATGGTAGTAAACGTAGTTCACACAGTGCAGTTCACACAGTGTTTTCTGGTAAATGACGCTATTATAATCTAAAAGTGAATTATTTGTTTAAACCATTTCATTATTAAGCAAATTAAGTCCATAAATTAA
>RCUC01090821.1:0-10910 GCA_003697995.1 Taxidea taxus jeffersonii | reverse complement strand
ATACACATGCAAAACCACAACAGACGCCAGCCGTTGCAGAGACCTCAGAACTCCAGGAAGTTCTAGAGACAACCGGAGTTTTTCCATAAATTTGTAGACTCTGATACAGTTGCTTTATTTTTTTAAGATGTATATATTTCCAAGAGAGAGAGAGCCCAGGAGAGAGGGCAGAGGGAAAGAGAGAACCTCAGGGGGAGGCTCCATGGCCAGTGTGGAGCCCGATGCAGGGCTTGATTGATCCCAAGACCCTGAGCTCACTTCTTGAGCTGAAATCAAGAGGTGGACGCTTAACCAACTGGGTCACCCAGGGACCCCAGATATAGTTGCTTTTAAACTACCAGGCAAATGAGTTTCACATGTGCCATGGAGTGTTCTGGGGGTCTATCTTTACCTTGTTGGTGGCAGGTTTGGTGAGCAGCAATAGGTCAATGATCAGTTGCCCGGAATTAGTCTCTCTAGTCAGGACCATGGAAAGGACCGTGGATTTATGAGGATGTCCACAGGCTCAAATGGAAACTACTCAGAAAAACAGAGGATAGGTGTCAAGGGGATATAGTCACTGTAGGGGGCTTTCAGTGGTCTCACTATATTATGTGGGGATCTGACTGAGAAACTTCCAGAATCCACAAGCAGAGGAAAGACAGTGTCTTGAGGAGCGTATGGCAGAGCCCAAGCGGCACAGGCTTTGGGAGCATCCACAGGAGTTTCATCTCAAGAAAATGTGGCTAGTATTTTTCTAGTTGAAATAAATATGGGGACAAGATGAAAGCCATCACTAAAAGCAAATTTCTTGGGCTTAAGCAGCTCTATCACAAGAGGCAGAAACATTAGCCACTGTGGCAGAGGATTAAAAATTATTTTTACAAGATACACAGAGCTCATTGTCTACATAGCACTGAAGTGCCAAGAACACAGCACTCAAAGAGGAAATGGAAATTAAGAAAGGCGTGCAGATTTCTTTGCTAGAAATGGTAGGTACATTGTACTAAACCTTTTTACTGGAGATTTGCCCCTATTAAATTTAAATGAACAAGTCATAGACTCTACTTATCTTGTATCAACTCACCAGTGGCATCTTGGTGAGAATAAAAATTAAGATTTTCTTATTTCTATCACCTGTTTTAGGGAGACAGTCCTCAAGATGGCCTCCAATGTTCCCTACCTCCTAGTATTAAAACCTTTGTGTAATATTCTCTGTTGAAATTATTATACTGAGTGACTAATTTTTTTTAAAGATTTATTTATCTGAGAGAGAAAGAGAAACCACATGCATGGGAGAGGGGCAAAGGAAGAGAGAATCTCAAGCAGACTCCCCACTGAGTATAGAGCCAAGGAGGGGCTCCATCCCATGACCCCTGAGATCATAACCCGAACCGAAACCAAGAAGCGGACATTCAACCAACAGAGCCACCCAGGCATCCCAAGTGACTCATTTCTAAGGAATAGAGTAAGACAGAAGACACAGTGCATGACTCAGGACTTAGAACTAAATGACGGCGCCATATCACTCTTCCTCTTCCTCTCTGCCAGACCACTGGCTCTGAGGGAACCCAACTGCCATGTTCTGAGGACACTCTGGCAGCCTTTGGAGGGGATCCCATGCTGCAAAATTCAGGTGTTTGGCCAATGTCTGGTGAGACCCATGTGAGTGGGTTTAGCAATGCTGCCCACAGCCCTGGAGGGCAGCTAGACATACCCTCTGAGTAAGACCCAACCAGAAACAGTGCTCTTGGACTCCTGAACCACAGGAACCATGGGATGATACGTTTGTTGTTTTAAGCTACTAAGTTTTGGGGTGATTTATCACATAGCAACAGATACATTAATATTCCTTCTTTCATTTAGAAATAACTGAGCTTTTACTACAGTTTCAGTTCAGGTTCAAGGGATTTTTTACCTGGGAAAACATTCTAGGACCCAAGGGTTGCCCATTTTTCGTAAAGTTGGTATATATAGGCACAGTGTATTATAGGCCTTAATGCTCTATTAATTCTTCGGACTCTAGAAAGAGAGACATGTTAGACACCTTGTGTTAAATTAATAAAATATATGAGGTCCTAAAGAAATACACCCCATTCTCATGTATCCAAATAAATTAAGAAAAACCTGTAGCAGAATTAAAAATTGGGCATTATTTAAATTTTAACTTTTAACTCATATTATCAAGAAAATTAAATTTTAAACATTACTTTCTTTAAAGCTTAGTAAATGTGGCCTTCCTGTCTGTGAATTTGACAGCAGAAGAGGGCATCTACCGAGCTTTTCTGGCATCTTATTATTGTAACATTTATTTTGGTTTTTTTTAAGATTTTATTTATTTATTTGACAGAGGGAGAAAGATCACAAGTAGGCAGAGAGGCAGGCACAGAGAGAGAGGAGGAAGCAGAGACCTGGATGCGAGGCTCGATCCCAGGACCCTGAGATCATGACCTGAGCTGACGGCAGAGGCCCAACCCACTGAGCCACCCAGGTGCTCCTATTGTAACATTTATATATTTAATTCTTAATAATATCATTAAACCTCCTTGTAGAACCAGTGACAGGTTATGTTGGAAAGCACAGTTGGACATAACTTGGGATGGAAAATAGAAGAAGCGAGTAAATTTTCAACGCTTACCTAGAGTAGCCCTGGAGTGGATTAATTAATGAAGTAACAAAGTCATTTCAGAGCCTTCTTAGGGCAAAATGTATCTTTCTAGGAGTGGTGCCAAGAGGAGACTAAGGGAGCAGTGACTGGTCTTCGAGAGAGGGTGAGGAATGGCCTTGTGTGTGTGGCAGCAGCTAGAATGTGCTAGAACGCTCATCCCCTAGAGAGAGGACCCCCACCACCACCACCACCAATCATGCACGCAGGGGCTGAGGAGCTAAGCCAGTGAGGAAGAAGAAACCAAACAACAAATCGTGAAAGGGAACGCTGTGTTTTCCTCCTCTGAAGGTGATTCTATTATTACATATGTGCTGCCAAAGCGAGCACAGTGATTCTATTATTATAAAGCCCATCTCTTGTCTGCCCCTTCACTCTGCCCTGTGGAGATGGAGTGGTTGATCTGATAGATAAATTTCAAAAGAAAGAACTGGGCATGCAAAGCTAGCCCATTTTCCCTCTTGAGAGCTATTAGCTCCCAGCTGTCCAGTTTCTCTATTGGTGTGGGGGGCCAGTTTTCTCCTAAATCCGGTGGTCCCTAATGCCTTGACTGGGTGGGTAAGTCTAATTCTGGGTTCATTTACCAGGCTTATTTAGCCTTTGAAAACTTAACCCTTGTTAGTTGTTGGGAGGTTTTGTTTTGTTTCGTTGCTGGCTGGAGGGCGTGGCTAGCAATATTTTCATTTTCCTTATACATTACTCTTCATCTTATCTGTCAATTTGTTTAGAGCCTGGACAAGAAAAAAAGGCAGTTATAGAAGGGAAACCAACACTTTCATCAAAATTCAAGTCATTGAAAAGATTTACCCTGAAATGTTCAAAGGTGATGATACAAAATTTCCTTTCAATTGTATGCTTTTAGCACAATCTAATAATATGTGATTCAAGGTTCCTAGGATGCCCCCTTGGAACATATATCTTCCTTGTTTTATGTGACAATGAATAACGTGGGGAAAGTAGAATTAAATAGGCATATCTATCTTCAAAAGTCAAGTTTTGGAGACAGGCGTGAAAGACTTCTAATCCCACATCTGGCGAATCATGGAACCTTCCAGGAGCCTGTTTCTTATCTGCAGCTGCATCTTTATCTGTGCAGTGAGGAGTCACAGCCACTTTGGGGGTTTGATGCGAAGCCCAGAGGAGACAGCCCTCAACACATCAAGCATAAAGGCAGTATCTGACATGCAGCGGGTGCCTGGTACATGGAGCAGTGATTTGTGGGTCCTAAAGTCTTTTCTATTTGACTGTATAATAAATCATTAGGGCAAAATCCCATATATATACATACACACACACACACACACACACACACACAGATAGATAGATAGATAGATAGATATATATATTTTTTTTTTAACCCAGAAGATTTTTACATCATAAAGAACTTTCCTGAAATTGTGATTTCCTTATGGTATTTTTATTCTCATGAACACTTTCTCTGTTAAGCTTGCAATTAGTGAATCTGTCACTTTAGGCAAATGTTAGTTCATCTTCCCTTCTTCTGCTTTAAATTCATAATGTGTCATTTTAAGGTAATTCAAACATTTTGTCAGCTTTCACCACTTAATTTGTATGAATTTTAGATCTAGGGGCAAAGTGAGGTCAAGGAATAAAAGTCCCTGTGGGGGGGGAAAACTTTTAATACTTTTAATATTAGATTTGCCTGTAGAATGTCCATGGTACAATGTAATAAATTCTGGGGTTTTTGCCTCAATAAAAAGTTTCTTATATCAGTCCTTCAGGAATTTTGTGGATAAATTCCTTTCTTGGTTACATTATCCTGTTAGCTGAACTGTCCACCGTTGAGAGACTCCATTGTGAAAATGAGACTTTAGTAAGTTTAAGTGTCTAAAATTGATCTCTTTCCCAGCATATAGATCTACTGCTGCCAACCTGTAAGAGAATCCTTACTCCTATCTTGTGCCCAAGGGGAATCTTCTGGGCTCAACTTTCCAAATTGGCTCATAGATGCTCTGTAACATACTTTACTTGGGCTCCTGTGTTTGCACTGTCTGATTTTATAGACTTAAATTTTCAGACACTTCCTAGCTTCCAGCTCATTCTCCTTCTCCCCACAGGTCTCCACTTCTCTTTGTTCTGTGCCCCAAATCCTCCGGCAACACGAACCACGCTCAAGATGGGTCCCTTTTACAGAGCTCCCAGGACCATGCTCCGTGAGAAGGAAGAATGGCTCGTGGAAACCATAAAGTCAGTTATTTAATGAAAGAAGGTCATATGTCTATCAATGTAATTGCACCATAATGCCATCAAAAATGATAAATAACAGTATTCAAACGTAGACACCATTTTTGTGGAGTTACCTTATTTGTGTTTGTATTTTTTTCATTTCAAAATCTTTTGTTACATGGAATACAACAATAGATTTATAACTTTCAGAAATGAATGTTCCCTTTCAAAAACGGAAAATCAAACAAAATATTTCCTCATTAAACATTAAAGAGAATATATAAAAGGGAACATACCTGAGTCCTAGAACTGTAATGTATTTTTTAAACTCTTAAAGTTATCATAACATAGAACACATTTTTTAATTTCCCTAGCTGAATATATAAAATCTTCTCACCTACTGAAAACTAGTCCTTTCCAGAGGTAAACATACTCAATGGTGGAAAATGGGTGTAGAATTATGTCTAATTTTTAATGGAAGACTTTCTTTATAGAGCTGAGAATACTTTAGTTTAAACTTAATTTAATAACTTGAATAAGATAGAATCACGGATATTAGTATCAAGGGTATGTCAATCACTCAAGTTCTCCTCTCTACCCCTTCACTTTTTTTAAAAACATACCTAGTGAATCCAAACAACAGTAATAGTACATGAGAGTATGGTGAGAAAGAGTCCAGAAAGGGTCCAGTCTTACCTTTCTGCTTAATAACTGTGTAACCACAGACACACTACCACTTTGCAGTTTTCTCATCACTAAAGGAGAATTAAAAAATAGTTTCTACCTCATTAGGCTACTGAGAAGATGAAATGACAAAGAGTGTAATGTAATTAGCACAGTAGCTGGAATATAGTAAATGCTCAATAAACATTAGCTCTTAGCATCAGAGAAAGGGAAGGTATACTTACACAGAAACAGTTTTATAATGTAGACACTGACAAGAGGTTTTTATAAACTATCTAATCTAGTCATGAATTGGCTATATTGAAACAAATTTTTTTTTCAATTTAATTTCCTTTGAACACAAGTTGTTCTACAAGCTCAAACATGTACACTGAATTTTTCCTGACATTTCATTTACTACCACATTCCTTGGGCTAGCAGCAGGTTTTTAATCTCAAAAAGATTTTCATGCCTCAATCACCTTAAAATATTTGCTGAAACTGGTATTAAAAGAAACTAATATATCAATGACAACATGCTTTAGATAGAGATTTTCCTTCCACGCAGCATGGGAAACATTTTTGATCAGACCATTTTCAACCTAAGGTAAATTTGGAACCAAACTGATTTATTTGGGGCTCTCTTAACAGTTTCCTTGATAACAAATTCAATCTGTGCCCAGCTTCTAAAGTTAATCAGAGGCAGCATCATTTTCCCACTGGTACTTAATTTTTTTTTTCTTATGTTTTACTGTTCAAGATCTTGGGTCTCACAGAAAACAACAAATTGTTTCCATTTCAACCAAGTACTCTTTCCCATTGGACTAGATACCTCAGTTAATTTCCATATTCCTCTGCAGTATCATCATACTAGAATCTTCTAACTTCATAAAAGAAATCCTATTTATATTCTTACTTTCGAACTGTTAAATAATCAAAACCACTCTTGTCACCGCTTTCCAAAGATTCATTCTGTTCTTTCACTTCCAAATAAAAACAGATTACTTTGTGAGGTCTTACCGCTGTCACTGACATCCTGGCCACTGCAGAAGTTGGTCCTTTCCTCTTAGATCCTCCTCTGCCTGTGTTCACCAATCTTCCAGCTGACTCTCCACTTAATTTCTAGTGGAAAATAATTGTTATTGTTTATATTTCTAGAGCCTTCATTTAAACCTCTGGTTATGCTCCTTGTGCGTGTGGCTTGATATTACTTGAGTAGGTTGGACTCAAGTTTACCTGCCTATCAGAGTATAGTCCCTTTTGGTATGTCATTAGAATCACTATACTTCTTAGAGCCCCTGGCACATAATTTGAACATAGTAGGCACTTACTTAATGTCGTTTGAATTGAATACCTTCGTTGAAATGAATATTACTGATTCAGCCCCTTGTATTTTCTGGCCACGTATTATGTGCCCACCACCTGCTTATAAGACAGTGTTCCACTATAGCTAAAACTCCGACAGTGGAGTTAGGAGTACATTGAACAAGCCTGGTTATTGATCTCACGGAAGTCAGTGGGCATCTGCTCTGTGCCCATCTTTATCCAAAATATTATTGCAATTTTTATAAGTACCTTTAAGAGAATTAGTATAATTTATATAAGGGATTACACAATCCAATTTTGCTTGTGCCAAAAATGCTCCACTCTAATTCCCAGTCTCCTTTGTAGCTAGGACTGGTCATATGTTATAGTTCTAGGCAGGACACATGGTGACAGATGCAAGGAAGCTTCTGGGAAATCATTCATCTATTCATTTAATTTTTTGATAAAAGGGATGGGCATCAGTGACATCATTCCTCTCCCCCACAACCAGCCTTGAACAAAAACACAATATCTGGAACAGAGACACAATTAGGCAGCCACCTAATCACAGTAAGGAAAGGACACCAGACGCCCAGGACAGCTAGCCTGTCCTTCCGGGAATGCTGAGTCATGGTCCCTGATTGCCTAACTCCTGACTTATAATTGTTAGAAAAGAAAACCCTTCCATGCTTACGTTGCTCTTTCTTGAATCTCATCTTCATTTCACAGAAAGGCGTTGTTACCCTCTTTTCTCAAAGAAGGAAAAAGTGACTCAGAGAGGTTAATGTGTCTGAGGCTGTGCATCTGTTATGTGACATACTGGGGCAAAGTTTAATAATGAATGCAAAACCTGACTTGCATACAACCTCTAGTCAAGTGCTCCAGATGATAAGTTAGGCAACCGAACACTCTGTAAACATTTGTACTAGTTGCAACATCTTGCAGAGAAAGGGTTTCAAGCCTCACACTGCCCAATCTCATCTTTGAATCTTTCACTTGTGAATCTTTCACTTATTTTCTTAATAATTTTCAAATAATGTGGTTAAGCGAGGAGGGTTAGAAGTGAATTTTTTCACTTTATATAAATAAAATAAAATACTTAAAATAAAAGCATATTGGAAATTTGACCCACTAATGAAAAATCAGAATGCTGCCTCATCTAGACACTTCCCTTCAAAATGGAAGAAACCGGGGCACTTGGGTGGCTCAGCTGGTTGAGTATCTGCCTTTGGCTCAAGTGGTGATCCCAAGGTCCTGGGATGGAGCCCCACATAGAGATCCCTGCACCCCCTCCCCTCCCTATGCACTCAAGCTCTCTCTCGCTCTCTCTCTCAAATAAATAAATAAAAATTTTAAGGAGGGCACATATTGCATGGAGTGCTGGGGGTTATAAGCAAACAAGAAATCATGGAACACGACATCAAAAACTAATGATGTACTGTATGGTGACTAACATAACAATTTTAAAAACTGTTTAAAAATGTTTTAAAAAATAGTAGAAACCAATGTCTTAAAACAATGGGTGGGCATTATTCCCATAGATAAGGCTCTACTATACAAAATGCTGTGTACAAATTTATCTACGGCCGAAATGCCGGTTTTCCCTCATAAAAATACTGCCCCCAAATTCCAATCATTCTGAAAAACAATTAACCTGTCAAGTTTAAAGTTTTTGTTCATAATTTGGACTGTATCCTGCCATTGATATTTATTTTAATCTCCTACTGATTTCTGTGGGAATTCTTCTTGTAGAATTTAGGCAGGATATAGCTCAAAGGAATTTCTGCAAAGAAGCTTCCCACTTTCAACTCTTTGTGTTTGATTTTTATTAAGTTTAGGTCATGACGCTATACATCTAAAAATAGGTCTACAGGCTAAACCTCTGATAAAGTCTTCTATTTTTAGATTCAGGCAGAAAGGTCAATGAGAATGCTAAAATCTCACAGGAACAACTACATTATAAATGATTTTTAACCATGTGTTTTTGGTACAGTGTTTTAAAAATGGGAATATACTATTTTAAAATGTCTTTTTCACTGTTTATGTCCCCAGATTTTATCTGCCATGAGATTCGTTTTTAAAATGCCATTTAAACCATGTTTAAAACACTAGATATAATAGTAGACAGTCTTTGAAAATTACAGTAATGGGGGTACCTTGGTGGCTTGGTCAGTTAAATGTCTAACTCTTGGTTTCAGCTCAGGTCATGATCTTGAGTCATGAGATCAAGCCCCGGGCGGAGGGGAGGTGTCTCTGCACCCCATAGGAGTCTGCTTCAGATTCTTTCTCCCTCTCCCCCCCACCCCGCCTCCCTCAACTCACTCTCTCTCTCTAAAATAAATAAATGCAACCTTAAAAAAAAATTTTAGTACTGATGACTATAGAATTAGGAGTCTTGGTAATGCTTTAATGGTGTAAGGTTTTTAAAAAAGCAAAGTAGGGGCGCCTGGGCGGCTCAGTGGGTTAAAGCCTCTGCCTTCGGCTCAGGTCATGATCCTAAAGTCCTGGGATCGAGCCCCGCATCGGGCTCTTTGCTCTGCATGGGGCCTGCTTCCTCCTCTCTCTCTGCCTGCCTCTCTGCCTACTTGTGATCTCTGTCTGTCAAATAAATAAATAAAATCTTTAAAAAAAATTTTTTTTTAAATCTAAAAAGCAAAGTAGAAAATTATACATACACATATGTGCAGTAATGTAAAAATGTACCTAAATAAAGACTGGATGATAATAGAAGCTTAAAATCTGTGTTCTAATTGGTAAATTTTATTGCTTACCGAACTTCCTTATGTTTTGTATTTTATACATTAAGGTTAAAATTCAAGTGCCAACAAATAATATCATTTACCTTTAAATTCATCAGATTCACATGAACTTAAGAGTCGTGACAAAAAACTGAAAAAACTGAGAGTAATGTCACTGAGAATATGCTGGTGAGCACAGCTTAATATACAGACTTACCAAATCACTATGTAGTCTGCCTGAAACCAGTGTAACATTGCATGTCAACTATATTCCAGGAAAAGATAAAAAGAATGTGCTGGTACCTCAGTTTTAGTAGTCCCTGGATCACTTCTAGGGCAGCTAAGGGCCCGTATGGTCATCTGGGAGCCCTTTTTAAATTTTTTCTGGTGTCATGAAAATATCTTTAGAAACTGTGGGATACCCATAAAAATTGACCATGAGAATTTCTGACACTGCTCTGTCTACCTGATAGGGTTATTCTGTGGACCAGATGAACTGATGTTTATCTAAGCACATTGAAAGTACACACGAAGAGCAGCATCATAATATTCAAGGTTACTGCAAATATTTTCTAGATTAGAGCCATAATTTGATCTCAGTTGTATGATGAATAAATAAGATGAAATGAAACAATGATGACCTTGACATGTCACAGTAATACAGAAGCACACTCTCCTTTGTCCCTTAGAAAGAAACGGATGCTAAAATGATTTATTATTTTGAAGCCACTATGCTGGGAAGCTCTCACGCTGGAGAAGCAATGTCCTGTCTCCATTATACAAACTGCAGATCAACCTTGTCCCCACATTTCACTACCTGAATTCATTCGAGCACGTGTGGAAGAAGTAGGGCTGAATCCCTCAGATCCTTTTTTAATACGGGAGGAGTGTGGTGAGCAGACAGCATTTGCACCAAGTCACACTCTTTTCAGGATGGTCCCAGAATATGATGATAACAGAGCAAGGCTGAGGTACAAAGCCCTCATCATTTCTGCCCAACTGGCAACCAGTCTAGCAGGCAGACCCGGCTCTGGACCTCCACACTGGCAGCGCTGAGATGTGTCAGGCCCATCAAGGTCTGAGAGCTCCTCCAGGACAACCTTGTTTCCTCTCTTTTCCCCTCACAAAAGCCTTCTGTCTCCATCCCAGTGTCTACTTCCCAAGAACTCAACAGACTCCAAGAGTAGCCCAAGACAGCTGGCAGGAAAGGTGTGGTTCCAAGACTGGCTGGCCAATCCCCCATCTGAGGAGGACACCATCCCAGTGCTGTGTGAGCCATGAATAGACCCTGGCACGAAGAGGCAGCCCAATTGCTAAAGAGTCACTGACGTGACTGGGGAGACTATTCTTACAGAAGGAAATGCCATGACTAGC
>RCUC01090801.1:0-25210 GCA_003697995.1 Taxidea taxus jeffersonii | reverse complement strand
AAAACATACATTGTCAAGTGAGTTCCAGATAAGCAGGATCTTCAGCAAGTGTTTGTGCTGGTTGGCTTCCTTTAATCATACTCCCTTTTGTAAAACGGATTTTCGAAGGGAAAGATAAATCATTGGTGGGGGGGGGAGGTCATTTTAAAAAGGCTTAAGAAGTTCATTTTGTGTGGCTTTCCAAGGTGAAACAGGTAATTCAGATAGTGAAAGTCTTTTGTGATCAACTTAATGCATCCTTCACATTAGGAAGAAAAAAACTATTGAAATAAAGCTGAATAAAGTTCTTTACAGCAATGTTCCTGCAGATAGAAAACCATTTCTTGTTTGCTAGGATACTATCCAAACTCTGGCAAATGAAAGTTTGGGTTGAGAAGCAGGTTTTCTTCCACCTTGTCTTCAGAAAATGCAGCAGTTTTCCAGGATGTCTGGCAGATACATTTCAAACTTTTATCAACATGTTTTTGCCTCCAGAGCGAAAAGCTAGCTTCAGCGTGGCTGTGTGGCCAGAAGACATTTTCCTCCAACATCTAAGGTTATGTTTGAGCCCTTCAGATATACAGACATATTAGAGAACCAAGAAATTGGCTTTTATTTTTGCTTTATGAGATTAAAGATGTTTCTTTAGCAGTCAAATGTTTTTAATCTTAAAGTATATTCTGCCTGTAACCATAGTCTTTTTAATATATTTTGGAAAGGACTGACACATAAATTAGAGGAATCTTAAATTTTAATAATTATGAACAGCTTAAAAAAGTTGTTATCCAAAAATCACCATTAGAACAAAAAGAAAGAAAATGAAAACGTATACAATAGCTTGGGATTTAATGTATATTTCTTATAAAATTATTCTTTTGGTTTTCATTTCTTTGATTTAAATGTTCATTTTTAAGCAGTGTGGATGGTTCTTTAGAAAGCAAAAATAACTGTGCATTTCAAGTTTTTAATCAAGTGTAGAAACTCTGTTATTGCTATTTTTATCTATGTAAATAGTATTCGACAGTGATTTGCTTTCTTCCAGATTATATGGATTATTTGGTTTGTATATTGTGGAATGAATTGCTTTAATCCTGCAAATTAACTAGAGCTAGAAAAAATTAAGGCAGTTATAAATGCACAGAATTTACAGTTATAACCACACAGAATTTATTCTGAGTGGTCTAGGGAATCTAGAAAAAGAGAAACAGTTGTTATGATATTTGCTAGGGAGGGTCAGTTTAAACACAATCCTGTTTAGAAAAGGAAAACACTATGTTTTTGGAAATTATGTTAAAAATGTAAATCAATTACTCGGTGTTTTTAATATGTTGGTTGTTTACTGACTTAGAAGTTTTTCGTTAATATTTTATTCCTTAATTTTGAAAAGACCTACTGAAGCTTACCTTTAGGGCTCTGAGAGAATCTATAGTTTTCCCAAGCATGTCCAGATATCTACCACTTTGAGAAAAGACAATATGTACTGATCATGTTTTTTTTTTTTTTCTCCAAATACTTGTAACATTCTTCTTTATTTATATCAATATCTGTATTTCCCTGAAATTTTGTGTTTTTCCTATATAAAAATACACTGAAGTTGTAACTAATGTTACATACTTTTATATACATCATTACACTTAGCTCAAGGTTTTATGTGTAATGTTGGTCAATACCGGTATAATAAATGTACTAACAATTAAATGTTGTATTTAAAAAACAAATCCACATTTGAAATCAATTTATAAAAAGTAAATAGTTGATGACTATTTGCCTTATAAGCTTATTTTCATTTTGAAATTGATATTTCTCATTTTAAATTTAAATATCAATATCTTAAATATAAGGAGCAATTTAATACCTAAATTTTAAATTCTATGTAATTTTCCAAAATTCAATTTCAAAATTCTAAAATACCCACTAATTTAAAAAATACTATTGTAATAAGAAGAAATTTCTCACATGGATTCTTCATTAATGTATACTAAGGTTCCTCATAAAGCATTTCTGGGGGTAATTTTCTAAAGCACTGAAAACTTTTTGTTTTTCCCACTTCCATGTTTTTGTTTAAGATAATTCCTTACCAATATTTGTCATAGTTTTGCCTGAAAGTTTTTATTCAACCATGTCTGAGTCTCCAAAGGAAAGACAAGTTCCCCCATCCCAACTTTTATAATCTAGAGGAAGAAAAAAAATTTTCTCTTCCAAAAGGAGACTCTCTGTGATGTCCACTGGTGAAGAGATAGGGAGATAACAGACATTTTAACTTCTGCTTTCTAGTTTTGAAAATGTAAAATCATCAAGGTTTAAAGAAAGAAGTTTTTGTTTTAACAGTCTATATAAATGCTGGAAAATGTTTGCATTCAGGGTCCTGTGCAAAGATGTTAGAAAAACCAAAAGTTGTCAAACAGGCTGGGCTGGGATATGGTGCAGTAACAATTAACCACCAAATCCCATCCACTTAAATCAGGATCTCCTTTGCCCCGAATGACCTTATGTGGCATCAGGGCTCTCTGCTCAGTGAAGTGTTTGGAAGTCCACGCTGAGGAAGCAGGGATCATCTCAAATGTTGCTCGTCACCAAGCCGGAGGAAAAGGAAAATGTAGCAAATGGCACATGGGCTGTGAAAGCTATTATGTGGAAGTGACTTATGTCACTTCCACTTAGACTTTGCTGGCCAAAGCAAGCCATATGGTCACCACTAACTACAAGAGCAGAGAGAAGTATAACCCCATCATGTGCCTGCAAGGAAGAAGAAGCAGAATTCATAGTGAGCAGAATTTATGATTCCCTTCAGTCCCTTCAGTCTTCTTTAAAAAAAAAAAAAAAAATCCTCCAAGGTTTTAAACCTCTTACTTTAAGAATCATCCAGGAAATATTCATTTAAAGCCTCCTATTTGAAAAAATGCCAGGCTCTTCATGTGGAAATCTGACAGTTTCCTCATTCTTAGCTGCACTCTGCTTAAAACATTTTTGTTTGATAACACTGGTGATAAGTTTTTGCATATTTTTAATTGGATATCCCACTGATTGGTGGCTACTAATGCATTCAATATTTTTTCTTTGTTATTTGCAACAATATCTTAGTTATTAACAAGAGTATCTTAATTAACTAGTAAAAACACCTGTAGTACTTTAAGACAGTGAAGCATTGTATTGAACATAAAATCTCATAGTTTACTTAAACACAGGCATTGCCCAACTGCCATCCAGGGTCAAGGATAAAAGAGGTGGAGGAATAGCCGGTCCAGAGATGCATTCTAGTAATAAATTCTGTGCCCCCCACAGCTTTGTGTCTTGAAGATTATTTCTCTTACAGCATCTGTTCTCAAAACATTTCAGACCCACCATGGGCAAGACAGTATCTGCCCCCAGGGACAAGAGAAAACATGTTTTTAAAAGAAGAAGAAAGGACTGTTTGTTTTGGATGGTGTTTTAGAGATGTGAAGGAAGAAATAGGATTTGGAATACACAGAATGTGGAATGAGAGGTGGTATGGCTGTGAACCACATGTCTAAGAGACAAAATATGATGATATTGATCTAATGATGGTAAGAAAAACAAGACTGATAGAACACAGAGGACTTGTGATGATTTCTGGTTTTTAAGTAGGTTAATGATTTCTCAGTGGAAAATATGAAAACTTAATTCAACTTAAATGTGAAATCTAGAGCATTTAATCTTGCCTAAAGAAAGGAGTCACAAAACCTGAATTATAAAAATAAAAAAATATATCCAAGCAAAAAATAAAGCATGAGAGTTCAAATAAGGAATAGGAGATATAATGTCAAGAAATCAAGATTATGATAGTTGTCTTACTTTTACATTGAGGATAAATACATATCTTTTGTTCAATATGTTTTCTATATTTCTATCTTCTAGGCAAAAGAAAATATTTAAGCTTAGTTGAAAGTATATTTGTAAATGAATGTGTTATGGTGATGGGGAATAAAGAGTACAAGCTATCTTAGATATTTGAGGTTAATGAAAATAGGGAATCATTATCTTCCCATACCAAGGGTTTTGCAGTCAAATGCTCTACCACTGAGCTATACCCCCCCAAGGGTTTTGAAAGTAGAGATGAAAAAATGGTGCAATGACTACTTTGTAGAAAAAGGCCAAAGAAACAGTAAAGAAAAAACAAACAAACAAACATACTGTAAGTGAAGAATTCCTGGCAAATGTAGAAAAATAAATTGTAAACTGTACTGTTGTAAGATGCAGGGAGAACTTATACTTAATGTATAATGGGAGCAAATTTCTAGGCTAGTATTTAATGACAAACTCATTTTACTTCCATTTTTGCTGAGGAAAATAAGACTTTGATAGAGAGAGGTCATGGAGGAAAAAAAGCAAACACAAAAAAACAAACAAACAAAAACACCCCTGCTATGTACAACCATAACTTCCTGAGTGGATGTGAGCTGCAAAGGTGGACAGGGAGGTTAATGTGGGGCTGGTTACAGCTGAATCACTTTGAATAACTGAGGGAGAAGAATGTGAAGGGAGGTAGTGAAGCAGAAAGTGGAGAAAGCAATCAGAGTCGATAAGGTAGCATGAAGCTAGGGACACTGTGCTGGGAAGGGATCACTAAAACATCTCTGATAGTTGACCAAATGGCTTCTAGAAAAACTGTGTGAAACATCAAATACTAGAGTTGAGGTCATTTATGTCTATAAAATTAGCACTCCATCTGAGCCTCACATCACCTTGATAGAGCCAATACACATATTTGCACACGTACGTATTTGATGATGGAGAGATTGTTTTGGGTGTGAAACCCAATTATAGCTCAGCTTTATGCGAAGATCCCAAGCAATTTGAAACATGGGTAACATATAGGAGATGGTGACATGAGCTAAGCACTGAATTAAGTCACTAGAGAAAAAAGGTGAGATACAGAGTTAAGTATGAGAACGTAAGTCCATCAGATGGTTTTCAATCCAGCAGAGAAATCTTAGAGATGCTTAAGAACTCCAATGAGAATATGAGGAAGAAGTATCCTTGAGGCAAATAGTTATATTTCAATGGACAGGGAAAGTTCTGATGACATCTGGCTTGCATAATAAGATAAGGAGCATATTCTTAGGCTGTTCAATGTGATTATTAAATTCTTCTGCAATGTTCTTGGCTAACGGGCACCATGTTTCATCTTTTCAGTTCAATCCAATGGACAAGTATTGAGATCCCCTCATAGGTAATTATGTAAGTGTCAGATATACAAGTGTGAATAAAGTACAGCTTCTATTAGTACAATCCTCACAATCTATTCATCTATTAAGCAAGATTGGAGACAACTGAAAAGTCACCCTTACAAACACAAAGAAATAGCTCTGTGGCAGTAGTGTGAATCAAGGGCTATGAAGGTAGAGAAGAAGGGAGTGGGGAGGAATCATTTCAGAGAAATAACACTTTTGATCAAGAGCTCAAACAATGAACAGAGTTTCACTAGACAGAAAAATATGACTATTTGGAAGCTGCCAAATAAGCATATAGAGAATGAAATTGCCTTGTGTGATTGGGATCAGCTTGGGAGTAATCTGGTGTAACAGGTGAGAAGAGTGGGGTGCCTCCAATGGCTAGAGAGTAGGCAGTCATCGGTACTATAAAGAAACAAGATGCAAGCAATAAGACAACATGGATGAGATGTTATGTTTTCTTATTGCTGATTCTATATTATTGATTAAAGCTATCAACTCACATTTCCCAAACCATTCTGTCTTTTCTCACCTAAGCCTTCCTCCTGTACTTGTGTCGCAATCACTGTCACCTTTCTCCAAATAATCAAGTCAGAAAGCTTAAAGTCACAATTTACAGTACAAATTTACCTTTTCTCTTTCTAAAATCTTTGGGTTTGTGGAAAAACAGAAGCAAAAACAAAAAATCAAAAACAGAGACAAAACAACAACAACAACAAAAAATAAAATAAAAAAACAAAACAGAGACAAAATAAAACACACTCCTCCCAATTTTGCTGATTTCTCTCCATTCTTATTGCAGAATTCCTAACTGAGATCTTCATAATTACAGATTTGAATTTCGGCTTCTATTTTCCTACTAGCTTCCCTGCATTCTCTTTATCAATTTCTTCAAGCCATTATCCAAACTGCCTCCAGATGTGTCTCTCTAAAGTTCAGAAACAGACATGTCACTTCTCTCATCATGAATCTCATTGGCAAAATGTTTGATTTGACATTTAAGAGCATTATTTCCCTGCCTGCAAATTGCAACTAATTTTGCAAAATTATTCTCTGTCAATAATGGTTAATAATGTTAGAGCATTCTTAGAGTTATCTTCACTCTGATTGCCTTTTAAAATCCATATATATGAGTATATGGGAAATGGTAAATAAAGCCTCCACAACTCTGTTGACTGCACTATCTTAAATATATATTACATAAAAATACATATTTGCTATATATACATATATATATATATACATATATGTATATATAGCCTCTCTGAACCATGATTTTCCCATCCCGAGCCTCAGTCCATTGGAAACCTAATACTCACTTGTATTCTCCTATTAAGAATATTGTGGCTTTTAAATTGATAAACATTTACAGAAAACATTTGAGGGGATTAAGTTGTTACTAATGTAAGTTCTAAATTTGACTTCACTCACAAACGTTCCTGTTAACTAAATCTGTCGGGCCCTGTCCTCATGGGCTAGGTTGAGGTGAGAGGTGAGGGACATAAAACAGAATGAGGAACTCATGACTTTTAGATACAGTGTCTGATGATTTGCACCTCAGAATGTATAATTCCCAAAATAGGGGAGCTGGTGGGAAGGAAGAAAGTTCTGAAGGTCCTGATTTATGGAGGATTTTTGCCTGTACAGCTGCACAAGCCCTGGGTGAACTGTGATTCACACTGTTTGTTGTGTCAAGCTTTTCTTGCGTTAGTGAACAGCATCTCCTTTTGGTGTTAAGATGGAGTAGGCAATCGCAATGAAGCAGAATCCCTCTACCACATATGATGTAAAGCTTCCTTTTTTAAAGGATTTACCCACCAGCCAAGTTGTAAAATTTATCATGATATCATATTCAAGAAGAAATGAAATCTGACAAATTAAGTCCAGGAAGGCAGATAAGACCTCCATTGATCAAGTTATGAAAGTAACTTGTCCTCATTTTTGGTAAGAAGTATTGCATTTTCTTAATGTAGCTTTCTTATTTCTGAAAGAAATAAATTTGTCATTTGAAACCCAAAATCAGAGATTTCGTGAACAAAGGAATAGTTAGGATGAAATGCATTCAGTGAGTCTGACTGGATTAAGACAGAAAAATAGTCTTTTATGTTTTAGTATTTTGTTTGCATAGGTTTGCTGTTGAATAAAAAATCTTTACATAATAAGGGCAATCAAATGCAACCACTTTTTTACCTTAATAGGGTGAGTGATCTATCAATTTAAAATCATGTAACTGAGAAAATCTGAACATGAAGGATCAAAATATCTATCTATACTGTATGCAAAAAAATGGCCAAGTAGAGACCCTGTGGTAAGGGAAAGCAGTACTGGAATCCATTGAAACAAGAAGTTTACATTGAAAAGACTTTACCATTTTACTGAAGGGGTGAAATTAACCTAAAATTATCCACTTCTCATGAAATCAACACTGAGTCTCCAAGGTAGCAATTCCTTCACTGCTCTTATAAAATCTCACAGTACAAAACAGTTACCAGTTTTCTAATATTTTACCGTGGAAGTTCATTTAAAATAATCTTTGAAAGGACACTTCTTTTCCTTTTTTTTTTTTTGAGTTCTTTATTATTATAAAGTGGTAAGAGCACTAGCAGCAGCAGGAACCACTTAAATGAGTTCAAAGGCCCTGTTCCAGATAGGACAAGATTTTAGTATTTATTTTTTTTAAGATTTTATTTATTTATTTGAGAGAGAGAGCACAGAAAGTGGGAAGGGGAAACAGGCTCCCCGCTGAGCAGAGAAAACCTTGAGGGGCTTGATCCCTGGACCCTGAGATCATGATCTGAGCCAAAGGCAGCCACTTAACTGAGTCACCCAGGCGCCCCAGTATTTCTTTATTTATTTTTAATTTATTTACTAGAGAGAGAGAGAGAGCACAAGCAGGGAGAAGGGCAGAGGGAGAAGGAGAAGCAGGCTCCCAGAGAGCAGAGCCAGAGGTTGGGCTCCACCCAGAGCCTGGGCCTGATGTGGAGCTCCATTCAGGGCTGGATCTTAGTCCATCCCAAGGAAGGCACTTAGCCAACTGAGCCACCCAGGAGCCCTAAGATTTTAGTATTTAATATACAGAGTAGACTGATACTATTTTCTGTCGGGTTTCTTCAAAACATACAATAGCCATTATGATTCAACAAAGTACTACTGACATGAAACTAATAAAGTGGGATTTTTATCTTTCTTTCAGCAACCTCCCCATTCTTATCTAAGAATATGAGATGACAAAGATACCCAGAAGTGGAAAATGCTTGCAGAAGAAACAATATGGTCCACTCATGTGGAAACCCAATTTCCCTTCCTGAAATAGTAAATTTTTAATGTGGCATCTATTGTGCAGAATGGTATGAGATAGCAAAAGGAAAAAAAAAAAAATTGTGTTTCATTGGTGAAATTATTCTGATCAAAACTATACCATGTAGGGGCACCTGGGTGGCTCAGTGGGTTAAGCATCTGCCTTCGGCTCAGGTCATGATCTCAGGGTCCTGGGATTGAGCCCTGCATCGGACTCTCTGCTCAGCGGGGAGCCTGCTTCCCCCTCTCTCTCTGCCTGCCTCTCTGCCTACTTGTGATCTCTCTCTCTGTGTCACATAAATAAATAAAATCTTAAAAAAAACTATACCATGTATAATTTGTAAAAGCAAATTATTCAATAGTCAGATAAGCTAAGATCAAGAATAACTAAATAAATCTTCAGGTTTTCATTTAAAAAAGACATTAAATAATAATAAATACCTATTGGCTCACCATAAAAATAATTATTGGCAAAAATTTTCCTTTTTTTCACAAGATTGACTAAATTATTCTTTCTTCTGGAACAAAGAGGTGTGAAATATTCTTTAGGACTGAATACTTAGTGCAAAGCTATTTCTTCAAGTAGGGGAGAGTAGATGCAAAGTTTAAGAGCTCTTCCCTTTTGGAAAGTGGCAGCTTGAAGATATGCTAACATGCCTTTGCTGTTTAATGCCTTTTTCATGCTGCTCATGTGCACTCGAGCGCAGGATTATGTGCGCGCGCGCACGCATGGGCATATACACATACAAGCACTATACTCAGTTCATGGCAAATTGTTGCTGTTTCTGTTTGAACTGATTAAGATATATTTTTAAAAATAGGCTTTTGGCTTTTGAAATGGCACCCGTAATACCAAAGTGACATAACACTGCACTTCTGTAATTCAAATGGGCTGCCACTGAGGCAAGGGAAGCAAGTGCCTCTGTGCAATTTTCCTTCTTTTTTTGTGAGTTAAGCAGATTTACTCTTTAACGGTGGAGCTTCAGTGGATGATTATGACATCAAAGTGTGACAGACAGTGATTATGGACTGCAGGGAGAAAAGGCGGTTAAAAAGAGACAATTCATTCCCATAGCTTAAAGGGACAATTTCCTTGGCCAAAAGTGAAATAAACTCTGTCTTGCCAGGCAGGCTTCTTTTTAAAAGAAACGAGAGTGGAGGCTTAGTCTGTTTCGTTTGATTTTTCATTTCCTTTCATATTTTGAATCAAACAGGCTCCCCTCATACCCAAGTGCCTTTCCCATCACACTCACTGACTGCATATCCTGTGGGATCTGTTTTTTGACCCAATTATTTGGTGGATTTGAGTATTTTTATCATCAGATTTCTCAATATCAGGAGCTTTTACTTTAATGAAACTGACATCTAATGTTTTAGCCTATTTTTTCCCCCCAACTCAGCTATAATCTTTCTCAATTTGTGACCTCTCTTTTAATAATGCTATTGGAAACTGTACATGTAGTGTTATTCAGTCGGATCTTTGGGCATTTATTAAAAAGATGAAAAATTTGCCATTATTTGTCTATTTTACATTTAATTTTACTGTTTCTAATTCTTGGTCTATTCAAATATTCTTTTCTTAAATATAATAATTATATGAGCTAAAAATTATATCATACATTACTCAATTTAACAAAGCTAAAAATAACTTATCATATTTAATTTGTAGTTCAGTTAGCAAAATCTCCATGATTATTAGGCAGATGCACTGCTCTAAATACAAAACTAATGTATAATATCTGAGACTTTAAAATGAATATTAATATAATAATTGTGACATTTTAAATAATGATTTAAATATTCAACTGGGTTTTCTCTTGAAAAAATTAATAGTCCTTTTTATGGTGTGTGAACTTTTATTTATTTATTTTTTAAAGATTTTATTTATTTATTTGACAGACAGAGATAATGAGTAGGCAGAGAGGCAGGCAGAGAGAGAGGAGGAAGCAGGCTCCCCACCAAGCAGAGAGCCCAACACGGGGCTCAATCCCAGGTCCCTGGAATCATGACCTGAGCAGAAGGCAGAGGCTTTAAACCACTGAGCCACCCAGGCGCCCCTGTTTTTAAATATTCTCTTAGAGAACTGTACATCTTTTTATTATGCTACCTATATAGGGAAAACTATATATTAAACATATGAACATCTTAATATTAGATTTATTCTCATGATACTAAGAAAAGGATCAATGAACAGAATGTCCACAGTATGTTTATTCAGAACATCAATTTGTTTTATTTTGTGAATTGGGTGTCACCTAAGGAAAATTCATAACAAAATTCTGTTGAGGTGTCCATAAATTTTCTACTTGGGAAAGGAAACAAGCTGTATAGAAGATATTCAAAATGTGGACAGTTCTTATTAAAAATACTTGAATATTAAAACTTAGTAACACTCAAATAGATAATATTAACAACATTTTCTAAGGACGAATTTCTAGCGAATGCATTTTAAATGTACTATATTCCCATATATAGAAATTCGAATTCCATAGAAAACCGAGTATGCTGCAAAAGTATGTTATAATATCAAGAGCAAGTATTAAATAGAGATTCTTAATCCCACTATTTTAATATCCCAAAACACCCAACTAATAGTTTGTTATATATTCCACAATCTTCTCTCCTTAAGTGTTGTGTTTTAAAATATTTATCATGCTGCTGCTCTTGTTGCTGTTCTTGTTTTATTTTTATATTTAAAACACTGTGCCCTTAATTCAGACTAGCACCCCCTTACATATTTACTATCCATTTTAATACCTCTACGCCAGTGTTTTCAGTCTGGTGTGACATAGTGTTACCTGCCTAAACACAATGCTGAAGAATTATCACTTGTTTGTTATCTGGTCTACCTTGCCTATCTGCCTCCCTGTCTTCTATTTTAGTGGAATAGGAATCTACCTATAGGGAAACAGATGCAAAGGCATATACACCAAATGATAAGAAATGTTATGGTTTAATTGGCAGGGTTTTTTTTTGTTCTGTTCTCAGTAGTACATAAAATAATGATGCCTCTTAAATCGAATAACTTCGATGCCCTAAGTTGTAAAGTACTTCTCCAAGCTCACTCAGTCACTCCACTCATACTACCTGTACATCTGCAGTATCTGCCTTTCCAAGTATTCTTCACCCACTTTTGTCTCTCAAGGCCTATGCACAGCTCAATGCCTCTTCCTAATTTCTCCACTTCATATGTTCAATTACTTTTTAAGATCATTTTACTTAAGATCATTTCAAAAGGCACTTTCTTGGTAAAGTTTTTCTCTATTATCACAGAATTATTATTCTGTCTACACTTTAGTTAGCACATACACTGCGAATTTTGCTGCCTGTACCCCCTCTGAAACTATCATGTCCATAAGGAGAGTGAGACAGTCTACTCTGACTCTAATACATATACTTTTCCTATGAATCTATTATCTAATTGATTGTAATCCCCTTGAAAGGAAGGGCTGGGTTCTACAACATAATGTCACCTCAGAAAGCAGCACAATGCATGGAATGCAAGCTATCAATAAATGACATCTGTCATGTGTTTGGTGAGGCTCAGTGAGTACTATCTGAAATAATAAGAAAATAAAAGTCAATAGTGAAAAAATCATATCGTTTAGTAATTATATATTTTACAACCATTGTTTAATAGTTAATGTGACAGTGTTGAGGCTAAAGCTAGGAATTTTTTCTGGCTCTGTTACCCATTTATACCCATTATGTACACACAGTGTTCATTCTTGGTTATTGCTAAGACTCCAGAAGATTCTGCATAGATTAGTGCAATTTACCCTCACTATGTGAAAAAAATCAGTACCTGTTGATGGAAAGTTAAAATTTGTCAATTTCCAAAATATGAAATGCAGTAAAATAACATGTTTATATTAATATGTTGATAATACATATTCTCAAATAGTAACTCAGAAATAACTTATATGTATACCATTTTAATCTTTACCTTCCTTTATTAGGCTCTAAAAGTATTTGCGAGATTAAGATATTTAGGCTATCAAGCCATTTAAGCCTTTTGTTTTTACTGTCTCCTCAAACATTGATGAGACGAGGCAAACATGAAGGAAATATATATGAATTAACATTTACTTGAATATTAGAGTTAAGGTTATATGGATAAGAATTGTTTTTAAAAACTGATCGTGCTTAAACTGGAACATTTGCCTGGTTATAATAGGACATGGAAGTTATTGGTTGCATCTTATTTATTTACATTTTTGCTTCATGTTTTTGGTTGTAATTAATCTCCAAAAGCATTTTACAAAACTATCCAAAAAATGTTATTCAAATGCTTCCTTCTCTTTTCATCCCCATTTCTTTGAAAAAAATGTTTCATTTTTCATTCTGATGGCTTGTTATTTAACTACGCCTGCTGTACTTTGTAGAGTCTATCAGTACACGCCCCACCCAATCATTAAATAATCACACAATGATCAACTGTCATTCTTTGATTTTTCATATTTGAGGCTGTTGACTTTGTTTTAAAATATATTTTAATTTGAAAGAAGTTTTAATAAATCTCACATCTCCTTTTAGTATCTGTGTACTATGGGTACCTCTGTATACTTATCCCTCTGTGCCTAAATTTTCTCATCTGTAAAACTGAGATAATAATGATAATAATAGCAACACCTTTTGTGAGGATTATATGGATTAATACATGCAATATACTTAGAACAGAGTATATTAATTATTTGAGGGTTACTTTTGAGATTGTCATTACACTACCTGCTTAAATAGAGAATTCTTGAACAAAATGTTTTCCATGCATGATTATGCTTTTCCATTTCAAAGAAATCAATCTCTTGCACTATAGAAAAGAAGGATAGGCTTAGCATATAATTCAAACAGAACATGAGAGAAAGGTGAGAAATAAGAAGTAGATTTCAGCTCAATACATAAAAAAGCTCTGGTAGAGTCTTCAACTTCTTGCTTGAAATTACTTGCTTAGTGAATCAGTTTGCTTTTTGACTACACAACTGTCCACACAGTCACTGAACAGATTCCTTAGTTTGGTGAGAAGTTGGCTTCCAGTACTCTTATTCTTACCAAAGAGTGAGTATTATTGGAAAGCAGAAGAGATGGAACTAAGTGGGGTAATCTGAGGAGTATTTATTTCCTTTATTTATTCCCTGACATAATGTCTGCATTACTATGTCTTTTTGAATTTTGAGTCCACAGCTGAAATACATATAAAGAGGAACTCCTCTTATTGTGTATTATTTAAGAATTACCTAAGACAAAAAAGTATGTTAAATTCTAGAAGATGTGAAATGTCAGAAGACAGTAAATTGGCAGAGCACTAAAAACAAATTGTGTGTACTACTTAATTTGAACCAGTTAAACCTGTTACACAGTCACCAGTTCTCACAGTTATGTCACAGAGGAATGCCTGGGTCTCCAGGTGTCTTCCTGTGAAAGGAAGTGACTCTCAGCAAAGGTCAATGATGTTAAATCAGATGAATAAGTCACAGGACAGTGTAGGAATACCTCATAAAGATTTCTTCCTGGGAGCATGTACATAAAACAGCTACTAATAAGACCACTGTGCTTCTAAAAAGCTTCACTTTGACCTTAGAGTGTTGGAATGCAATGATATGAGATAATAGTGTTCAGTAGAGCTTCATTGTATTACAATGTGAGAGACCTAGTCACGAAAATGGTAGGGAAATTGACCTGATTAATTTTATTAATTAAATTTCAAGGCTACTCTCAACCTAGCTCTCACTTTGCAAACATATTGTTCACGTTATGGGTTCTTCCAGTCTTGATTATTCATTCAGTCATTGTTATCCCCTACATTCATCCCCCCCTCCCCCGCCCCGCCATTTTGGAAGTCTCGCATCTGCAAATATTGACATGGTATAGCATACAGCCCAGGTCTTGCCGTACTCTGGACTGGAGCTCCATTACTAATGAATTTTTGTTGCTGCTCCTACCAGCCCTTCAGCAGGCTTCTACGGATATCGATCCACAGCAGCCCAGCATATACTAGCATGGATCCAAATCTTCACGTGTTCAGAATCCTCACTGACCTCACTGAGACTTCCATGAAACAGATGAACCAAGTAAATGTAGGCAAATCATTTTAAGACACAACTCTCTAAATGGACCAGCTTTGTTTTTGCCCTCCATATTTGCACAGATAAAGGTATAGTGAAAGAGCAATCATAGTGAAGCCCTAGGCTGTGACTCATAATCACAAAGTTGTAAGAATGGCCAAGTATTCTTCTATGATTATTTAAGTTTTTAGGGGCATAATTAAAAAGGAAACAGCAGAAAAACAGCCAGAGTGATGAGCTGTAAATTTTATAGATGAGAAATGTGCTCATTTGTCTGTAAAAATATATTAATATGCATCCTGGCTACAGTACGTCTAGAGCTAAAGAAACTCAGAATAAAGATAAAAATATCCTATGTAAATTATTTAAAAAGATTTTGTTGATGCTAAATTAATTTTAAAAGAATAATAATATAGGGTCTTAATTCTGCAGTGTTTAAGTGTTGTAATTTTATTCTTTTAAAAAATGTAGAATTATTATAAAGGTATCAAAATTCAAAATCTGTATAACTGGAAAAATATAATTTTACACATTGTTTGGCAACTTTTCGATACTGCAAAACAGGTAAATTCAAATATGAATAAAAGCATTGAGTTCACATTACTCTTCAATATCGGATAAGGCCCTATCAATATATATATTGCATATATCAGTTGTATCTACAAATTATGAAGCTTTGTATTATTTGAACAAGAGAACTTATATTATCATCCAACCATTACCCTCAAATTAGTTACCAAAGAAAACAAATTCAGTAATGAATCTAAAATACAACATAGTGCAATTCTCATATATCTCACTTCAGCATGAGGTTCCTTCTTTCTCTCTCTCTCTCCCTCCCTCCCTTTCTTCCTTCCTTCCTTCTTTTTTTCATCATAGAGAGTACAAACAGGGGGAGCAGCAGGCAGAGGGAGAAACAGACTCCCTGTGGAGCAAGGAGCTTGATGCAGGACTTGATCCCAGGATCCTGGGATCATGACCTGAGCCAAAGGCAGACACTTAACCAACTGAGTCACCCAGGCGTCCCAGGTTTTTATATTCTTATTTATAAGGCTCAGTTTTAATTGAAACTATCATTAAAGGAGGATTATTTTTTCCCATCTGAAGGTATGCATCCCTCAAATACAGTAATTACTTGAAAGTAACATCAACTTAGATATGTAATATTGATGGCTTAAGTTTCAAAAAAATAACATCATTTTCTAATATTCCCATGTCTTCATTCTTCCTTCATGCTGGGCAATATCCTTAGAAATCGAGATAGAACTCACTGATTTTTTTTTTCTTTTAGAAAGAATTTCTAATTATGTAAAATATTTTATTTTGTTATAAATGTTTATATTTAGTATTAAATATGGACATTTAAAATTAAATAGCACTTTAATGTAGTGTTATGAATTGAATATGATCTCCCCCAAATTCATCTGTTGCAGCCCTAAACCCCAAAGTTACTGTACTTAAAGACAGAGCCTTTAGCAAAGTAATTAAGGCTAAATGAGATCATGGGGGGGTCCTATTTGGGGGGTCCTAATCTGATAGTTTTGAGGTCCTTCTAAGAAGAGAAAGAAACATTAGAGAAAACTCCCTGTGAGGACACAACAAGAAGGCAGCATTCTACAAGACAGGAAGAGTCCTCGCCAGAATCAAATTTGAAGACACCTTAATCACAGACTGCAAGCCTCCAGGATTTTGAGAAAATAAATGTTTGTTAACCTGCTCAGTCTGTGATATTTTGTTGCAGCTGCCCAAGCTTACTAATATATATGGTCATTACTATTTTTTTTCTTACTGAGGATCTAAAGTGCACAGAATTGGTTGATCATAATTTTTGGTTCTTAACCACTATTATTGGTTGTCCCTTGCCAGGATATATTTTATTTTACTTATTTATTTAACTGGACAACTGGAATATTACTAAAAACATATCTGTTGGTGTGTTCCTCACCTATATTGTCGCCAGGATTCTGATAATTTGTGTCTAAAGTTCCTTTATGTTCCCTTTGCAGTTTTCTCACTAAGTAATATGTTGTTTAGCTTTATTTTACTAAATATTGACTCCTTGAACTCACTTTTTTTAAAAACAATAATATGTTCCCAAGCTTTATTCACATAATTCCTTTTCATTGTGTTTCATTTTCACTATTAGATAATATTCCGTTTTGTAAATATATCACTATGTATTAATACTTTCTCCTCCTAGTGGAAATTTACCTTGATATCAGTGTTTTTGCTGTAACAGCCCATGGGAATATGAATATTTTTGTACTGTATTCTGATACATATGTGCCAAAGTCCTCCTAAATATTTTCTCACGAGGTTATTGCGATGCTGTAAGGTTTGCAAATGTTCAGTTTTATAAGATAATGTTAAATTCTTTTCACAGTGTACCAGTTAGCACTGCCACAGGTTTAATATGTTTTGTATTATAATTGTGTCTTTGCATGTGCTTAAGTGAAATCATAAAATTCATATTAGAAAAATAAAATACTGTTGAAAATATAGAAACTATTATATTACTTTGTGAACTTTGCCTTATGCTGTAGGAGATGTTTACAATTTGAGGCATATTCTATCATCCCATATATGAAGTGGTATGATAGAATGATCACAACTAAATACAACATAGTAAAAACAAGTAAATACACTTCAAATATCTCTCTAAACACTTCTTCTGTCTCTCTCTTATTAAAAGAATTTCTACAGATCCTGCCCCACTTAGGAATGTGAGTATTTCAATGATTATAACATGTAATAATTGGAGGACAGGAAAAAAGAGACATGCTACCAGAGGAAACTATTACTGGAGGCCTAAACCATTGATATCTGAAATCAAATGTTGATTTCATAGCCATCTTAACTGGTCAAATCAGTGGGTAAAATAATCAGACAAAAGATTTTTCTTTATATACTTTCTTCTATCCAGAATCCATTCATAAATATTGAAATAAATAATTAATTTATCTGATGCTTTTATTGAATTAACACAGCACTTCTGACAATTCATTCACTAATTCAGTTACTTTCTGACCTTGTAATTAAGACATTTTAGCATATATATTTGTGTATACCAGATTTTTATCTTGTTTGCTTTATAGTTATACACAAGTTTGTTTTATTACTCTGTAGTTACAATACTTTAATATTATAATGTTTTCTCAATAGTCTTAATATTAACTTAGAACCAAGTTGTTTTAAGTGATAAATTAATAAAATTACCAGGGGGTATAGTACTGAAGAAAACAGAGTTCCTTACTTGCTTATATAATGCAATAGTGAAAAAAATTAATTAGAGAGCAGGTAAAATTATCTAACCATAGTTTTGCATATCCATATTCTTATTGAAACAAATCCTGCTCTTAGGTTTTCTGTAGTTGCTTTTCAGAGATTTAGTGAGAAGCAGTAATATAGATATGTGGGCAGAATTCATTCAAAATTAATAACTAAACTCATGTGTGAGAGATGGAAAGTATTCTACAATAACCATGAACTATACTTGCCTCTTAGACATGCTTGTACAAAATTCCTACTGAGATATATAATTATTAAGGAAAGCTCTATTTCAGCTTTCCAAATATTTAGAAATCAATTGAAATTGGTAAAGACAACTAGATACAATAGGACTCTGAATGAAATCACTTAAACTAAACAAATTATAGTAATGTCAAGATGGTTCAAATGGATATACAATTTTTACTCAAAACCGTCAGAATCTACAGATGTTTCTATTCCAACTCTAATTGCTGAATTTTCTGCTCTCAATGATCTATATTTATTTGTTCCCCAACATCTAAAAAATGCTAAGAATCTGGAAGGCTTTATGCAACCCTAGTTGTCAGAACACAAAACAGGAAACTATCTCAAATGCTCCTAGTTGATCCATCTTTGTGTTAGAAGAACAATGCCTCAAAAATCCACCTGCTGGAAGTCGGGTGGTGTATGCAAAGGGATGTCATGGTGATTTGAAAACTGTTGAATACAGAACAGAAGCCTTTCCTGCTCTTAAACTCACCACACTGGTTTGTCTGGCTCACTACCTGCCAAAACTTTTGATTGATGTGCTCACTTCAGTCACGGGTAATTTTAACTCCTATATTAAGTAGCTGCTGTTTCCACTCCATTATAGTTCCTTGTATGGGGCAAATCAGAGTTCTGGATTTGTCTGTATTGGGCTGACCCAGAGCCATAGTGTGCTTTTGTTTGGATTTAAGTAGGAGGCAAGCTAATATTTCAAAACTAGCAAACTTCTACAATCTCTGCTTTTCTTAATTGTAGGGATCCCTGGGGTAAAGAGCTTTTTATTTCTACCACATAGCTCTTTAGGAGCCCCAAGGAAGCCAGAAATGTCGTTAAAGGCTTTCTAAATACATAGACATTCTTTTGAAATGTAGGAGATTTAAGTGGATTAATTCAATATAACCAACTGTGGCAGCATTTCCCCTTTTATCTGTTTTTGTGGAAGACAATATGCCTTAACAGTAGTTTTTTGTTATGTGTCTCAGTATCTGAGGCAGATCCGGAGACCGAGAACATTTTTATTCATTACCACCTTAGAGTCCACTGGTTGTACAGAATACTGACTCTAATAGAAGTGACCATATAAATAGTAGATTAAAATGTACATTTCCAATAAATTCCAGACTTAATATTAATTCACATCAGTCTGTACGGAAAATAATATAAAAATAATTCATTCATATCAATAGCCTTTGCCTCTCTTCAAAAAAGTTACCTACTAATTATAATAGATTTAAAACTTGAAGTTAAGCCAAACAAGTCATTTTTTATTATTATTATTAATTGTTATTGTTATAACTCAAAAATACAATTTACACTGGGACACATACCTTGTTCCCAAGTAATTGAATAATATTTCTGAAATGAAATAAAATTTGTTGAAATGTTAAAAAAAATTTTGCTAAATCCTAGAGAATGTGAACTCCATTAAATATTCCAATATTCACAACAGAAACTTTGTAATATATAACATAGGTTATATTCAACAAATGTCTAATATATATGCAAGGAAAACAAGTCTGACAGGGCAAAAATAGTTTTTTTATTTTATATTTTATATTTTATAAATTGCTCAGAAGTACTAAATTGCTTAAAGTACTAGTCCAGAGGTATATAAAAAGCCTCTTTCTTATAATACATATTTTTTAATATAACTAGTTGGCATAAGAGTACATGCCAAGTCCAACAACCTTCCAGTTAAATCCCCTTCCATTTGAACCAAATAAAATGAAATTGCCCATGGAATGAAAGGTTGTAAATATTACATTATATTTACTAATGAGACTCTTAGGCCTAAGCTACACAGTTGAAATTATAAGAGGGTTGGGTATTATCTAGTTTTAGGTGCCAGTCTGGAGAAAACAGGCAAAATGAATGTTTTTTCCAAAAAGTTGGGCAAATATGTATGTGTTTAGTTTATTTTAAACTTGTATTATCCAGAAAGGTACTAATGAGGATTTTTTTAAAAAAGATTATTTACTTTATCTTAAAATCCTTAGTTGTAAATACAAATAGAAAGGGGGTCAACCAAGGCCATGGACCAAATGTAGCTTGCTTCTTGTTTTTATAAATAAAGTTTTATTTGAGCACAGCCATGTCTGTTGATGTTTGTATTGGCCATGTCTCCTTTCCTGCTGTAAAGGCAGAGTTTAGTAGTTAAGACAGAGATGGTATGGCTTGCAAAAGCTAAAATATTTATGATCTAATCCTTTAAAAAAAGGATTAATTCCAGTTTTAGAATAAATATTTTATGTTAAAGACAAAGGCCATAAATAATAAAGTTTGAATATTTGAGAAATATTTGAATATTTGCAAACATGGAGCTAAAGTAAGAATATTAAAAAACAACTGAAAATGCATTCCTATACTCATTGTTTCAATATAATTATCATCTCATACTTACAATAATATACTCAATATTACATATAACATACCAGAGGAGTTATTCACAGCTCTCGACATAAAATAAATAATATATAAAATACAAATTCTAGGCACTATGTGTGGTTTATTCATATATTTCTTCTTATATATTATGGTGGGGGAAAAAATATTTTAAAAAGTTCCCATTTCCTCATAATTAGTTTTTATTTTATAAAAGTAAAATAACTCGACCTTCCTTAAAAAAAAAAAAATTCCTGGTGAGTTTTTATGATAAATTCTAATTTCCCAACGCTCTAGCACAAACCATAAAAAAGTCACAGTTTTCTCTCCTATGAAACACAGCATGCATATGATTATAGCTCAATTAAGAAACCGGAGACACTAAAATGAGGTACTCAACTTGCACGCTCTGGGTGGCTGTGTCAGACAAGCATTGCTGGAAGAAGGTGACTCCATTAGCGCTCTTTAAAGAAGCCATCAACTAAGCAACCATTACGGTTTTTTGTGTCTTGAAGTCAAAAGGGTGGCATTTCCTTTCTTAAACACCCTTCAAATGTTTAACGATTTCTTCCTGAAAATTTGATATTCATTCATTATATGAATAATTATATAATTATATGTAATTATATGTTACACAGGAGATGAGAGATAAGTTTATCTGAAGATAAATGAGGAGTACACAGGAGAAAACTTAGTATATTTACTGAAATAATGAAATTGCCTATAAATTGAACCAGATGATCCAAGGGGGGGAAATCGTAAAAGTTTACTGGTTTCCTTAATTCTATCCTGGCCTTTTCTGGTTATTACTTTTAAATTTTACTTCAAGACTGCTACTTTCTACTAGTGCTTCTAAAAATACTGAGGCACAGGGATTACCTAGGTATCTTGTTAAAATGCAGATTCTGATTCAGTAGGTCTGCAGCTAGGCCTTATGATCTGTATTTCTAGCAAGATCCCAGAAGACTGATGCTTTTGGTTCCAGACACACTCTAAATAGGAAGACCTTAGATGACACAAATAAGGACTAAAAATCAGGGTATTAGAAAAATGGCAAATGCACTTTTCCTGAGGAGAATTTGGTTGTTATTTCGTTACTTTTGTGCCAACAGCTCGAGAAAAATGAATAAAAGCTGACAAAATTTAGTCCAAAAAGGACTTTTCTACAGATATTCTTAGTAGGAAGACATAAAAATATCCTTCCATATCCACAAATACCATTATACTTCACTCTTAAATGTTTCTGGATTGCAATAAATCTAAGTATATTTTTGGGATTACTCTTAATAAATATATATGAGAAAAATATTTTCAGTTATCTATTTAGGTAATTTTTATAGTTTTCATATATTCTTTTAAATACATAATTGATTTTAAATATTTTTCTTACCCAGGAGTACAAAATCGAAAATTAAACTATTTCATATATTTCCTCTCATTGATCTATATATTTATACATATGTACATATTAGCATATGACAGTTCTATTTTTTCTATTAATTCAATGTATGATTATCAAAAGAGAATCTAGTTTTTGAAAAATAACAAATTTAAATAAACAGACCTAAGCAAGTAAAGACCAGATCCAAATAAACAGACAAAAATATTGTTTACACTTTAAACATTTAAAAAAATAATCAAGTCTAACAAAACACTTAAGTTCTCCATCTTTTTTTTTTTTAATTAAACCTTAATATGGAGGGAAAAAAGTGTACATTTAAAATCTTGGCTCTCAAGCAAATATTTAAAAAAAGATGATGTAATATAGTATTTACTGTGAGATAAAACTATTTCCTAGAATTATATATTATATAATATATATTATATTATGTATATATAGTTTGTGTTTGTGTGTGTGTATATATATACATATATATATGTATATATATGCTTTGTGATGCAGACACTCCTTGATAGTGTTTACAACTCAAATTGCCAGGCATTATCAGAAATTCACTACAGAAAGTGCAAAACAGAATTAAAACTATCATTATTATTGATATTAATTTATTATATTAATTACTATTAAAGTAATTATTATTATGATTTTTAAAATATTAATAATTTCCACAAGTATCACAAAATCCATATGGCAACAGACATTATATGTACCTAACCACTAACTTTATTTTAAGCAAGAAATTCCAAGAGAAAGACTTGTTACGGGATTTTCCATGATGTACATACCTATACGGGAAGGAAGTGAATAAGAGTTCCAAGAAATTCCTTTATAAATATTGTTGAACTTCTGCAAAACCATAAACAGGAGATAAAGAACATTATTAAACTTCACAGAAGGGAGTAAGAAATCCACTTAGCCTGTTGCTAATCTCCTAAAATTCTTCCAATGAACATTGATAAAGATATAAAATCTGGGATTATTCTTTCTTCTACTCTTCTTAATTCTCTCCATTGATTTAAGCCTTAGGAGAATTGGATTGCTTGGACATACAGCTAGATAACAAGTATTCTGAAATCCTGGATACCTTTGACATTCAAAAACAATGCAACTTGAGATCTTCATATATTCTTAAATATCATGATAGCGAATAATATTCTCAATAATTACATTAATATAGAACTGAAAAAAAGGAAGTAGTTCACTTGGAACACCAAGGATTCTGCAAATTCAGGCTTAAAGTTAAATAGCTTTTTAATTAAAGTTAGTCATTTAACATAAGCTTTTTACTATTTAAAGAAATAATCAGGAACTAACGTCAATCTTTATTCACACTTCCTATTATCTAGCAAAGGAAAAACCCACAACATTTTTTAGATAGTTTCATTTTTTTTTCTCTTAACAACATTGCTGGATATTTGCTTTTGCATATATGTGAAATATATGTGTCATACACATATACGACAACAAAATATTTGTTAAATGCTTATTACTTGTCTGCTCATACTCTGTATTGTCTCATAGTCTCTTTTGAACAAATTGATTACATATACTAAAGTCCTTTTTATTCCAGTAGCACAAATGTTCATCTGTTTCTTAAAAAATCAACATTTAAGAAAACAGTTCACTGTTCTTTGTTCTTTAATATCCCTGTTTCAACATTAGTGATCTAAACTATTTGCTTTCCTTTACACATGTCCTTCATATCTAAGTATGTATTCTCTGGAGAATGAAGGCATATGCAAAAAAAGACATTTTTCTCTTTTGAATCAATCAACTCTGTCTCATTACTCTGAAATCCACATGTGTCATAAGCATTACCTTCACATATCAGCTAAAAAGATAAGAAGAGATGTTAATTTTACATTTCTAATATGAAAGAAAAACTTTTAATTGGTTCTAAAGTATATAAAAGAAAAAAAATTCATAACCTCCACATATATAGTTATTTTAGCTACTATGGTATGATTTGGAAGTAGACTGCAAAAAGTCTCCAGGTAGCTCTATGAGAGGGAATTGATTTAACTGAGTACAATCAGACAATCTGAAAGATGCAAGCAAAGATGAGGGGTCTCCATTAACACACTGCATTGTTTCTATAGAAGCTTTTGCTTTGATCTCTTCTGATGACAAAAGAACTACTTTGGAATCAGAATATAATACAGATGTCAGAGATGATTGATGGAGTGAGAGTGGAGGCGGGGGAAAGGTTTACAGGGCTAAGCCATTGGACACACCAAGTGTGTATATGTGGTGGTATCTGTTGTCACTGTTGTTTCCCCTTTTTTTGTTGGCCTTCCTGTTAACTACATTTTACATAGGATTCCTAATACTTTGACTGTTGGTTCTGGCTGGCTGCTGTTCCTTTTTTGTAGGCAACTGCCGTGAATTGTTTTTTTCAGTTACTATACCATGAAGTATTATTGTAAAAATTCTTACTATACACCTTTTGCTCTCAGGAGATGCCTTTTTTGCTTTTTCCTGTGTTTGTTGTTTGTTGGATGGCTTGTTTCCTACCACCAAAACAAACGGGAGAGAACTTTCAGCTTCAAGTTAGTACTGAAATACAACTCTTTTTTCTAAAAATATACTCTCTTCAGCAGCTTTCAAAATTGTCCTTCCACACAGTGTCCTAGTGAAAAACATAAATTTAAAAAAGTTTAATACTTTTGACACAATTTCTTTGAAAAACTTCCTAGATATTTTCATATGCAAAGAAAGAAAACAAGATGATCTGAACTTGTCCAAGGAGAGCTCTCTACTGGCAGCACAGTGCCCCCTAAAGTTATCCTTGGGAGAAAATACCACAATATCTCAAAATGAATTATATATTACTTAACAAAATATTATCACTTGACTTCATTTTACCAAATACATGAAACTTCCATCAAAAATAGCACAATTCACATAAGAAGCGATACAAAATTTTTGTTTTATGTCAATGATAAATTTAATCACAAATAAAATATGTCCTTTTGTTATCTGAGTTTCCATTCTATGCTATTGAAAAACTAATAACAAAGTGAACTATGTTAATGCTGAGGACTCAGTTAAATGTTTATTCTGATTACAAAATATGGTGTGCCAACAACATCCCAATAATTCTAGAATCTGAATGGAATACATTTGTTGAAAGAGGGCAGAATAATTTTCAAATGTAAGTTTGCATTTAATAAAATATAAAGCAATGTCTGTGTCTCAGATTAGTAATTGAAAAATTAACAAATATGGGGAAAGTATTCAAAGAGAATGTATATGTTCACATTAAGTATGCTACTCTCAGGGTGCCTGGGTGGCTCAGTGGGTTAGGGCCTTTGCCTTCAGCTCAGGTCTTGATCTCAGGTCCTGGGATCGAACCCCGCATCGGCCTCTCTGCTTGGGCT
>RCUC01090785.1:0-22901 GCA_003697995.1 Taxidea taxus jeffersonii | reverse complement strand
ATTTTATTTATTTGTCAGAGAGAGAGGGAGAGAGAGCGAACGAGCACTGGCAGAGTGGCAGGCAGAGGCAGAGGGAGAAGCAGGCTCCCTGCCGAGCAAGGAGCCCGATGTGGGACTCGATCCCAGGACGCTGGGATCATGACCTGAGCCGAAGGCAGCTGCTTAACCAACTGAGCCACCCAGGCATTCCTATATATGCCATTCTTATCTTGCTGGCCATCCAGCCTGTAGGCAGCTGTAAAAGTACAGTGTAAGTGGGTATATCCTATTTTAGGCACTAAGCTCTAAACTCTGATTTTTTAAAACCTGTGCAAATTTATGAAGCTAATGGTGTTTTTCTCCTGTGACACTGAAGAACCCTACAGATGTAGTTATGACGCCACCAAATAAGCATTTATTTCAGGATAGACACAATGTACTTAGTGGACCTCATGTTACTTCTAAGAAGTAACACATGCCTCTACATTTCAAGAATCAAAAAGCAAATCCTTTGGGTGTTTTGTTTTGTTTTAATGAACCTAAGTAAGTAGGCTCTAGGAAGATGCATAATATTCCTGAAATTTTTAGTATGCAAAATTTTATATATATTCCTATCTGTACTTTTCTGAGGTAGTCCTTTGCTTTCCTTAGACTCTTAAAGGGGTTGGCCTGTGATCTAAAGAAGGATGACGAACTACTCTAGTTCATTTCTGAAGCAAATATGCCAAGGGTGAAAACTTTCTAGTATTAAGGGCCTCAAAACAAATAAACCTCATTTGAAGGACACATAGATGAAAATTAAGTACACTTAAGACTTCTTTGGATGGCAAGGGGAGAATACACACATAAGAAAAATGTTCTGTCAACATTCTTAAGAAAAAGGGAAAACTATTAAATAAAATGTTTTTAAATATTACTGAAGATTTAAGAATAATGGTGAATTTCTGCAACTATAGATGTTAACAGGGATTTCTCCTAATCACCTGCCTTCTATATAGGTGGAAGCAGGCAGCTGGGGGATGGGGAATCTGTTGTCCCCAACCTCTGGTGTGCAGTTACCCAACAAAACAATGTTTAGAAATGCCACAATGAATGAGTTAAAAAAACAAAGTTCATCTGGAATCCTTACTTCCAATAAACATTATTTCTCATTATCTCCAAAATTAATTTAGAAGCAAATACTATTTGCTCATATATTTTATGAAAAGCATTATTTTAACCATCTTATTCTAATCAAATACAGAGTCTGCTCATGTGCTGACATTTTGCTATTTACTAATGACAAAAAGGAACATTCTCTCCACTGAAAACTGCTACAGAGCTCCACTACCTGCACAGAGCCAGAACATACTGACTGACACCAAGGCTAAATGCCTTTCATTATTTAAGAGTAATTCTGTGAAGAGCCATGTGCAGACCCAAATGTGGGTCAGACATGCACATTATTAATAGGTAAGACATGAAGACTGAGGACACCCTCATGCATCCTTATTTTTAGCCCAAATGTTAACACAGTTACAAAATTAAAATTAAAAGTGAGCATGGTCTCTTAATTAGAAAAGCAACCTAATAGAAGACTGACTCTTCAATGTATTTGTTTTTCCTATTTTCAAATGTTTGTAGTTTCTCATTCTACATAGCAAAAATCTTTTGAGTATTTCTGTCAGTGTTTAAGGATAAAATATTGTATCCTTTAGTTTGCAGATAATCCAATAAAAGGATAAAATAAATTTATTCTGAAGTATCATCCAAAACAAACTCTGTTATTCTTTTTTTTTAAAGCATTTATTTGTTGGAAAGAGAGAGAGAGAGAAAGCACAAGCAGGGTGAGCAGCAGGCAGAGGGAGAAACAGGTTCCATGCTGAGCAGGGAGCCCAATGTGGGACTCGATCCCAAGACCCTGGGATCACGACCTGAGCCAAAGGCAGACACTTAACCAACTGGTCACCCAGGTGTATCCCTCTATAACATCTTCTACTCATAGTACTATCCAAGATGGCAAAATACTTTTGGAAATTCTTACGTAGTACAACTTTTCAAACAAATCTCTTAAATATAGTTCAGAAAGTTAAACCAATGGTGCTCATTAAGGAGAAAATGTTCACTAAATATGCATTTCCTCAAAAAGCAAGGGTTTGGATGAGCCAAACGAAAAAAAAAAGACACTCTTAGTTCCTCAGAAATAATCAATTGGGATTCCACCAAATCAACTCACTAGGTTAAAAGATGCCTGCTGAGAGCCACAGAACTCAACTACGGCCTACCTGTTATTAAAACAGCAACACAGGGGCACCTAGGTGGTTCAGTTGCTTGAGTGACTGCCTTTGGCTCAGGTCATGATCCTAGGGTTCTGGGATCGAGCCCCAAGTCAGGCTCCTTGCTCAGCAGGGGAATCTGCTTCTCCCCTTCCCCCTGCTCATGCTCTCTTTCAAATAAATAAAATCTTAAAAAAAAACCAACTCACACTCAACATCAAGACTGTTACTTATTACAATCTTCTAAAAGGCTTTCATTTTGGGGGCGCCTGGGTGGCTCAGTGGGTTAAAAGCCTCTGCCTTCGGCTCAGGTCATGATCTTAGGGTCCTGAGATCGAGCCCTGCATCGGGCTCTCTGCTCAGCGGGGAGCCTGCTTCCCCCTTTCTCTCTCTGCCTACTTGTGATCCCTGTCTGTCAAATAAATAAAATCTTTAAAAAATAATAATAATAATAATAAAAATAAAAGGCTTTCATTTTTAATTAAGCAAATATCTGAGAATGAAAACAAAGAGGGTGAAGGATATTCTCAGAAATCACAAACTATAGAAATTAGCCCAGGGGTCTCATTTGCAGTTTATTTTCCACTCAAAGGCTTGGCTTGGGGAACAATGAATAGGTCACAGATCATTTTCAAAAATTAAAAACATCAGGGGGACGCCTGGGTGGCTCAGTTGGTTAAGCGGCTGCCTTCGGCTCAGGTAATGATCCCAGTGTCCTGGGATCGAATCCCACATCGGGCTCCTTGCTCGGCAGGGAGCCTGCTTCTCCCTCTGCCTCTGCCTGCCACTCTGTCTGCCTGTGCTCTCTCTCTCTCTAACAAATAAATTAAAAAAAAAAAAATCTTTAAAATTAAAAAAAAAAAATTAAAAACATCAGGGATGAGAGGTCTCCCCCATGTAATGTTCCTTTGGAAATAAGATGCATTTCAATTTGGGTGTGATAGCATTTGGTACTTTCAAGCAAAAATGACTGCTTTGTAGAAAGAGGTAAAACTGTTAGTGAAGAAATGTATGAAAGCAAGAAATTAATTAAATTTTAGTGGTAGCAATTCTGTGGTTAGCTTTCAGAAAACGTAGTTCAACACAGTCCTACTGGGTGGCCAAGCCAAAAGAGAAAAAAAAGAATGACCTGATTTGTAATGAAATGTCATTACTTTAGTCCCCTGAGAGCTGGTGCCTTACCCAAGCCTTTCCTTGCTCTCTTCTGGAGTCAGCTGATCAAAGGTCTTCGCTTCTTCCGCACCCAGGAAAGCATCATGGTCATAATCAAAACTCTGAGCATCATTGTGAACTTTGTCACTGAGCTGAGGCTCATGGTGTACACGGTCCTTCTTTTCTGTGGGCTTGCTCAAGGCAAAGGCTGTGCACAGGGACAGGCACATAAGAAACTGTCGCAGGTCCATGATAATTAGATCTTAAAGAAAAACAAAGGTTAGTTAATGCAGGATGCAGTGTGCTCTGTAACCAAATAAGAAATTAAAAGCTCATATCCAGTTATTAATCTGGTATTATCCCAAATATTATTACTTAATCCAAAAAATAAGAATGGTAGGATATCACTTTCCAATATTATGGCGAGGAACTTTCACCAGTTTCCTTCATGTGATTGGAAGCTGACAATCAGTTAAAATACCCACCCCGTAAGTAGGCTCCCTTTTAAAAACACATTAACCTTCTTGCCCAAGTTCTTAAGACTTAAAAGCGAAAACACTGGGGTGCCTGGGTGGCTCAGTGGGTTAAGCCTCTGCCTCTGCTCAGGTCATGCTCTCAGGGTCTTGGGATCGAGTCCCGCATCGAGTTCCTCCTCTCTCTCTGCCTGCCTCTCTGCCTGCTTGTGATCTCTCTCTGTCAAATAAATAAATAAATAAAATCTTTAGGGGGAAAAAAAAAGCAAAAAGACCAACATTTAAATCCAGAACTACTGACTACAAATAACTTTACTTTTTGTACTACACCAGGGATCTGGTCTTTAAAACTGGCTGGTTATTAGGATCACCTAAGAAGCGTTAAAAAAATTTCCCCATTCAATTAGAATCTCTGAAGTTGAATGTATGCACCTGAAGTTGTAAATGCTTCTCAGGTGATTCCAGTGATCATTAGATTAGGAACCAGGAACTATTTGAGCAGATCCCTTGTCCTATACATAGCAACAAGTTGTCTCCCATATCCATGCTCAACTTCAAACCACCTTCAGAGATCGAACCATTCAGATGGTACAGTGATGGAGAAAAACCTCTTCAGCATTCCTTATACTGTGTTTCCCCGACTTTCCCAGGCATGAGGATGCTTGGAGTACTGTTCAAAGTACAGACCCCCAGGTCCTACTCCATACCTTCAGAATCTCGGCAGTCACAGCTGACTCTAATGAACAAGCATAAGTCCGGGACATTTTACCAAAAAATACTGACCAAAAAATTGCAGAGAAGGCGCTGGATGGTAACTTGTTTAGCATACTCTACAGATGCCCCACAGTATTGTCTAGAGATGGTATGGTCTTAGAGAAAAAACTATCAAATTAAAAATCAAGAGCAAAGATTTTCCCAACTTTCATATTTTAACTAATCTTTCACCAGTAGAACATGGATTCTGAATGTCTCCCCCCCACCCCCACGCAGGGAGTCAGTTTTTGTAAATTCAGAAAATCTCTTACTCATTTCCACTTGTAACCAATGGCTCCCTTACTGGATAGGCAGGTAGTTATTAGGCATGAGGCTTGTTTGTGGGTTTGTGTCCCCCCAAAAGATATATACATATCCTGAAATCCTAACGCCAGTACCCATGAATGTGACCTTAGGGGCATCTGGGTGGCTCAGTTGGTTAAGCGTCTGCCTTTGGCTCAGGTCATGATCCCAGGGCTCTGGAATCCAGCCCCACATTGGGCTCCCTGCTCAGCGGGAGCCTGCTTCTCCCTCTCCTGCTCCCCATTTGTGCTGTGTCAAATAAATAAAATCTTAAAAAAAATATATGACCTTATTTGGAAACAGGATCTTTGCAGATGTAGTTAAGTTAAAATGAGATAATTTTGGATTAGAGAGTGGGCTCTAATCCAATGACTGATATCCTTATAAAAGGAGGGAAATTTAGACAGTCACACAGAGAAGAGAATGCCAATTTATGAAGAGGCAGAGATTGGAATGATGCATCAGGAATGTCAAGGATTCCTGGCAATCCCAGAGGCCAGGAAGAGGGAAGGAAGGATCCTCCCCCGCTACAGCCTTCAGACAGAGCATGGCTCAGCCAACACCTTGATTTCTAACTTCTGGCCTCTATAACTATGAGAGAATAAGCATCTGACCTTTTAAGCCACCCAGTTTGTGCTAATTTGTTACAGCAGCCCTAGGAAACTAGTAAAAGGCTCGGTACAGAGGACCACTGCATCACATGTAAATGCATTACTTTACCCTAATTTGAAGATTATGCTAGCCAGACTTCAACTTCCCTAGGATGTCACTAGTGGAATCATGTAGTCCAAGGGCTCACAATTTATACGTAAATATTTTTAAAAACATGAAAATTCTTTCAGCAGAACTTTTTAGTGGTTCTGAATCTAGATTGTACCCTAGAATCACACAAAGACTTTCAAGAAAATATGATCACTAAGTCCCACCCCTACTAATATTTTTAAAAAGGCAGCCAGGCTGTGAACCACTATTTTAACTAACCTCTCAAATAGCCAAAGTAATATCTTAAGAAATTTGACCTGAGGGATGCCTGGGTGGCTCAGTCAGTTAAGCATCAGGCTTTAGCTCAGGTCACGATCCCAGGGTTCTGGGACTGAGTCCTGCACTGGGCTCCCCGCTCAACATGGAATCTGTCTCTCCCTCTGTCCCTCCCCCTGCTCGTGTTCTCTTTCTCTCTCAAATAAATAAAATCTTAAAAAAAAAAAAAAAGCTGCAATCATACAAACACCCTATCTTGTTTCTTCCTGATTAAGAATTATTTCTCTTAGGGGTGCCTGGGTAGCTCAGTTGGTTAAGTGCCTGCCTTTGGCTCAAGTCATGATTCCAGGGTCCTGCATCAGGCTCCATTTCTGCTTGTGCGCGCGCTCTCTCGACAACTAAATAAGAAAAAGCTTGGGAAAAAAAAAACTGACCTGAAAATATACTTAATATGAAGAAACTCCATATATCTGATCCTGCCTGAAAGTGTTGGGAGCTAGAATGAATTGTTCCAGGGGATAAAGAAATTAAATATGCCAATAGATTAGACATATTTCAACGTATGTTTTTCTTGTAATCCACAAACAGTAAAGGAAGTTACACTCTATTACCTTGGATTTATAGAGCCCTTTGGATTCAGTAAACTAAAAAAATGCTTACAACAGCTAATGGTGAGCATGTTACATAAAGATTCCTTAAAAGTAGATGGAAAGCAAATAGAGAAATAGGTTTAATCCCAACACAACCTAGAGAGATGATTATACAAAAGCACAACCTGAGGCTGCCATGAATAACCTTCAGGCTGTAAAAGCACACAAGGACACTGTATTCAATACCTGGGAAAGCAGTGCAGTGGGGAAGGGCAAGAAGGTCCTGAAATGGCAGAGGAGTCATCAACAGACTGTAGAAAATATTCTACAGTAAATAGGACAGCATCAGTAAGTCAAACACAAACACCTCTAAGGAGATGACTGGAGGCAGTCACTCCTGGGATGCCCATTCTCCAAAAAAAATAAAAAATAAAAAAATAGTACTCTTACTGGATGGTTGGTAAGACTGATGAAAACCCGTAAGAAACAATGTGAAAGCAAGACCATGAGACTGCTAGGGAAATGGGAAGAAGGTGGGACTTTTCTTAAGCTGTTCCCACCAATGTCAGAACTCAGCTATGCTTCTGAAACTTTATCAGTATTCTGTTTCATGCTATCCCATCGAAATGCCCAAATTTGTATGCAAGACACTTGCACAAATATATTCCATAATGACCGTTTATAATGATAAAAAAATGGAAAACAAACTAAACCAGAGAACTAGTAAATACATATCAAATCTATATTATGGGAGACTACACAAAGGTAGGAGGTGGATCTATTTGCACTGAAATGGAGAATTCACTATGACATGTTAAGGGAACAACAAAAGAGCAAGTTGCAAAACAATGTTAAGATTTATGTAAAAAGCGAAACCAAACAACCTCCGAGGTTGTTTTTATTTGTATAAAATAGAAGACATATGCACAAAAATGGCGTGGAAGAATAAACATCTATATGAAAACAGTGGTAACCCCCAGATTCAAAGAAGAGATGGGGTGGGGTGGTTGAGGCTGGTGTGGAGTAATACTGTACTCTGTTGTCTATATTTGGTAAATGAATATACACTGTGTACTACCCGTGTATATTACTTTTTAAATATTATAAAAACTCTTTTCAATACTAGTTGCAAAGAAACATTTTCAAGCTATTTCTCCAGACTGAAAAACAAGACTGAAGAAAAATCATGTATCTATTCTTTTTTTTTTAAGATTTTATTTATTTATTTGAGAAAGACAGAATGAGAGAGAGAGAGCATGAGTGGAGAAAGGTCAGTGGGAGAAGCAAACTCCCTGCCGAGCAGGGGACCCGATGTGGGACTCGATCCCAGAACTTCAGGATCGTGACCTGAGCGAAAGGCAGTCGCTTAACCAACTGAGCCACCCAGGCGCCCTCAGGTATCTATTCTTAAGACATAAACTTTTAAAGTAAAACATGCTGCTCTAGAATAACCCTTCAGCTTGCCCTTCAATAATTCAACTGATCAACCAAATCACTGAACAGAAGAAAATTAAAAGATTTAATGGCTCTCTTAAATGCCAAAATGAGTACGCCTTTATTTCAGGGCAAAATAAAACTTCCGTCTCAAACTACAAACAATTTTCTAGACCAATAAAACTCTTTAGGGACAAGAAACAACTTTGTTATTTTCCACAATAAATATCTATTTTGTGATATATCCAAACAGTTATCTATAATGTTAGAGGTTTAAAAAATCAAGTAAAATCAAGTCACTGCAACAGAAGATTTTCCTTATGCCTATTAGTAAGGGAACTTCACATTTAGAAAAATTTTATATATGATTATTTACATCCTCAGAATAAAATACCTTAACAATTCTTGCATAATTCCTTGACAACTCTTGCAAACCCCAAATGTTACAATAGGAATAAATGTTGAAGCCCATTACCAAAGCTGGAAAAGATACTGTACAGAGTTTTGATACATGTAACATACATTATATAAATTAAAAGTAATTTGCTGATTTAGAGGCAAAACTACTATTTTTTTTTTTTTTGAGGCAAACATTTAAGTTTGAGGCTTAACATCTTGGTAACAAGGATAAGAGAATTCCAGAGTAAGTCAAGAGCTTCTGCTTTATCATGTATCCATCCCTTTCCCTTCCTCTTTCCATTAACCTTCCAATCTCACGCCTCTAAAGGCTCCTTCCCCTATTCTGTCAATCAACACTCCTCAGGTCTCCACAACCCAAAATCAGTCTTTCCCAGACCTCGCTATTCATCCAAGGTTGCCCTTCCCTTTCCTTCTCCCATAGGAGTGTCTATGGTGCTATCTCTGATCCTCACTATCTACTGCCACCCTGAAATCTTTCATTTTTTTTTAAAAAATATTTTATTTATTTATTTGTCAGAGGGAGAGAGGCAGAGCAGAAGCAGGGAGAGCTACAGGGAGAACAGGCAGAGCAGGCAGAGGGAGAAGCAGACTCCCCACCAAGCAAGGAGCCCAATGCCGGACTTGATCCTAGGATCAAGTCAACTGCTTAACCAACTGAGCCACCCAGGCATCCCCTGAAATCTAGCTTTCCATCTACCACTGAAAAACTACTTAAAAAGGGCCACGTGATGGACAAAGCCAATGGTCCTACTTTCATCTCTCTGCAGTGGACAATGAAAAACCCTGCATTTTAAATAACTTCTAAAAAATATACACTCTTTGTGCCCACATATAATATACCAACTCCTGACTATTAGAAACTTTCACAAAGGCCTCTTGTTCTATGAATATAGACACTAAAAAAAAAAAAAAAAGACTGTACTAGATTTATCTAAATCCATACAGTATGTAAAAATGTTCAAGTAGAAACAAAGGATATCCCCCAAGACAATACTTTATATGGGAAGATGTGAGAACAGTATAAAAAAACTTTTCACACAAGGTATTTGAAGAGCTACATTAGTGCAGTTATTTCTGAAGCATCTCTATCTTTTCAAACTGAAACCAAATGATGGAAAACTAAATAGCCCTTCTCTTTCTCCTTCCCTCTTCATCACAGCTACACACCAATGGAAAACAGGATATCAGGAAAACATAAATGAAGGACTTAGTTACATGAACTTTTATCATATGATCTAGAATGTAAATCAATGGTTGTGGAAAAAGCATCTCCCCATCTCCTACTTCTCAAATGACCTGTAAGTTTTCTTTCCAAAATTCTGTCCCTCCTTCACCAAGGGTAACATCTAATATTTTTTTTTCTTTAAAAAAAATAAATAAATAAATAAATAAAATCTAGGGGCACTTGGGTGGTTCAGTCGGTTAAGTGTCTGCCTTCTACTTAGGTCATGATCCAGGGTCCTGGGACTGAGCCCCAGGTCGGGCTCCCTGCTCACTGGAAAGTCTGCTTCTCCTTCTCCCTCTGTCCCTCCCCTGGCTCCTGCGTGTGCGCGCTCTCTCTCAAATAAAATAAATAAAATCTTTGAAAAAAACTCTAGACCTGTACTGTTCAAGATAATCGCTATGAATCACATGCAGCTGCGATCAAGTGTTACACTTTACATAGAAAAATGGCATTTTGTGTGTACTGGATTAAATTACTAAAATCAACTTAATCTGTTTAACAATTTCAGGTGAAAATATATTCATGTGACATGTACTATATTTCTACTAGATGATGCCATATTAGAGACAAAAATTAAACAGAACAAGAAAGATATAAAGTAACTATCATCCTTTTGAAATATCTCATCAATAATGGTCTTCCACAGTTATTTTCATGGACTGCTCCAGCTAATTTATAAAGAGAAAAGATTAATAGCACAAGCCTAAATTTCTTTCGATAACAAAGACTAGCCTTAAGAATGAGTTTATTTTATCCATTCAAAAATTTCCTTGAAAGCTCTCAATTCTTGCCATATCCCTCCCTTTGTTCCCAGTCATTGGTCACAGAACACTGAAATTGTTCCAGGAAAATTCAGATGTCTGGGGACACCTGGATGGCTCAGTTGGTTAAGCAGCTGCCTTCGGCTCAGGTCATGATCCCAGCATCCTGGGATCGAGTCCCACATCGGGCTCCTTGCTTGGGAGGGAGCCTGCTTCTCCCTCTGCCTCTGCCTGCCTCTCTGTCTGCCTGTGCTTGCTCTCTCTCTCTAACTAATAAATACATAAAATCTTTAAAAAAATTAAAAAAAAATTCAGATGTCTGGATTAAATACAACTTCTCAAGAACATTAGCACTGAGTGATCCCACAGGTATTTTGGTTGACCAAAGACCCATTGCTCAAAGTTAACAAGTGGGAGAAATGGGTGTGGTAGTAAAATTCCAGTTCTCGGAGCTGGATAATCAGCAAAAAAAAGGGGGCAATCCTCTATAATGCAGCAAAAACAGGATCTTACTCCCTAAGTGTCTACATCATCTTGGGTTGGGGGAACAGCCTGATAGCAGTGTAAATGTACTAAGGCTGTTATGAATGTTATGAAATCTAGAAATTAAAGCTATCTGGTTATCTGACATTTCTCACAATTTTAGTGCAAGTACCACAATGGATTATCACATCCAAGGAATAATCTCATCCTTCATGATCTGATAAAAGTTATAATGACAAACCATTTACTCAATATTTCTCTAGTGACAAAGCAAATTTACATTGGATCATTAACACATTCTAATTAAATTATCTGTGGTACTGAGAGCACACATTTATATGACAGCTGAGAATACAAAAAACTGCAAAATTGCCTAAAGAAGAGCTTTGAGAATGACAAACCATTACTCAGGTTTCCTTAGTTATTTTTTTTTTTTTAATTGAGAGTGTCTTTTTTTTTTTTAAAGATTTTTATTTATTTATTTGACAGACAGAGATCACAAGCAGGCAGAGAGAGAGGAAGCAGGCCTCATGCAGCGCAAAGAGCCCGATGCGGGGCTCAATCCCAGGACCCTGGGATCATGACCTGAGCCGAAGGCAGAGGCTTTAACCCACTGAGCCACCCAGGTGCCCCAAGGTTTCCTTAGTTTTATAACCAAAGCAGCTCAGTATAGACTTTAAAGTTTTCTGATTACAGAGTGAAAACATTAAGAAAAATGTTTAAGAAAAACATTAATGTTAATGTTAAAAAAAGCATTAAGAAAAAAGTTCTAAAAACTCTGGGAGAAAAATGTTTCTTTTGGGAAACTAACACATAATTAACTAATAACTAATAACTAACACATAATTAATGGCCATAGGAATGCCTTGCAAAATGCAGGGACAGGAGTTTTGTTTTCTGGTTGCAATGTTGCAGTGCATGCTTAACACACATGAAGTCCTTGAGAATTTGGTAGTTATTTTAGCTCAACCTCCCTTCCGTGCCAAGTGTCTATAAATAATTTTAAAGTCCTAGATGAAAAGACGTATCTACAATGATTACTCCATCTGGAAGTAATCCATACCCATTCCTCTCAACTTTTATAAAAGTTGTTTGTACCACTCCACAATAATGATCATAGGCTACTTGAAGTTGTCTCCTTAGCTCCCCTGTAGACACTACGTTTATAAAAGACAGGGCTCTCAGCTATTATAAATTAGTATCTTTCTACAGTCCCTAATACAATGTCTTGCATTTTTTATATACCAATACATTTTACTGGATTAGTTGGGAAGTAATTGGCAGCAATGTAGTTCCTGCCTGCTCTCCAACCCCTAATTCCCCTTACTGGCTATCAGGCAGCAACAGGCAAAGTGTTATTTCAGCTGTTTTAACTCTAATTCATAAATTACAACATCAACCAACACCCATATTTAAGAATTCACAAAGGATCTACGATGTTACAGCCTACCATCTCCAGTGGCTATCCCTGGCTACACCTCTGTCCTTCCAACACCCTGGCACACCCATGTTATAGTAAATTTGTGTTAATATCAGTTACCGATCTCCTGTACTAGTGCAACATGTAGAAAATGCCACCAATACGTATCTTGTGACACATCATTAGATGAACGAAGCAAACAATTATATTGAGAGTTATCAACAGGAGTTGATGTCAAAGCTGCAACCAAGTACCATCCGCTTAGGCATGCCCAATTCGCCTTTATCATTTCATGGTCCTCCTAGCCGCAATCCCCCCCTCCAAAAAATTCTTCCTGGAGACCCCTGAATCACTGTAAAACTCAGATTAGGCCTAGGCAACTCATCCTTCAACCGCAAATACAATTTACAGGTTTGCACTGTAATACTTAAATTCTTCAGTGATGGCCATTGTTACCTGGTTAAGTAAATTCAAGGAATGAGGTCAGATATGTATTTGTCTTGTGTATTCCACTCTCGGTCAAAAAATAAATTTATCAGAGATTACATGTCCTCTACTTCCCAACTACTAAACCGTATTAGAAGCAACCTTATTCCCAATTCATTAACGTTGACTTTATGGTACATGCCTCCAGGAAGTGATCGCAATTCAATTCTCAGAGACATTACTCTGGGAATTTATACAATCAGGAATTGAGATCCTACAATTTTAGCAGGAGACCCAGGAAACTTTTGCCGTGGTGCAAAAGCTGCTTTCAAAGCTACCGACCACCTAACTATGCTCTTAATCAGGGCAGCTGTTGGGAATTAACTTTACTTCTCAGCACAGCACGCCAAAAATGAGAACTAAGATCTACAGCTAAAAGCAACAAAAAAGGTAAAATACAATTCCCTACTAAAGCTTTAAAAACTATTTCCCGTAGCTGACAGAAGTCTGCACCCAAACATGAAAGCTCGAAGCAGTCGGCTTTTCTTTAAAATTGTATCAAAGTTTTTTTGTGTTTGTTTGTTTTAATCACATAGTGTCTTCCGGCTTTCTCCCCTCCCCCTTCCCCCCGCCCCGTTTCTACACCCTCAAAGTCAGCGAACACGACTCTCTTGGCAGACGCACCCTCCTCTCGGGATGTAGGCCGGCTGGTGGGGGGATGGCAGAGAACTGTTACAATAACACTACTCCACCGCTCCCCGACCTTCAGTAGGCAAACAGGAGAGACACGGTGAGAGACGGGGTCCAAGCGAGGACGTGGCAAGACACAAAACAGTATCCCCCAGAACGCAAAACCGGGAGCCGGAGTTCTCCAAGACCCAGGCCCCTTCCCAGAGCTCGCGCGAGGGCGAGCGGCAGCCTCCAACTCAGACCGCGCGCGGAGGGCCCCGGGGTCGCAAGCATGCTCAGGGCCCGTACCCCGCGCTAGCAGAAACAAGGGCCCCGAACCAAGGGGACCCATGCCGCGTCGCGAGCGAGGGCCGAGGACAAAAAGAAAGCGGAAAAGGACGAGGCTGCAGAAGAACCGAGGGCCGCTGTACCTACCTTTCCTCGTAGCGCCCACAGCCCAGGGTCCCGCGACCGCAGCTCACCCACCGGCTCAGCTCACGCGCGCTAGCACCGCCCAACCGGAAGCAGCTCCGCGTCCCGCTCCCATCCGCCCCGCCGGCGGCTTTCTGACCAATCATCAACGAACCCGCCGCTGACGTGCAGCATTCCCGGACATCCATTGGCCCTACAGTCGCGTAACCGGGATTGGCTGGAAAGCGCCACGTCCCCGCGAGCGCGCCGAGTGCGTGGACCGGATTCCCGCCCAACCATGGTTCCAGGCCCTGTGGGATGGCGGGTCCCAGCCCCTTACTCCGGGTGGCGTGTGCTAGCTGCTGTCTGGCGGCCACGCCCCGGTTCACAGCGCGTGACTCGGCCTCCACACGGCCTTTTGGATTACCCTCGTAGTTATCTTCAAGCCCACAAGCACGCCGGGCCGAATTAATTTGACTCTATTATTAACAATCCCAATTTATTTCCCTTCAGTGCTACCGCGCTGATGTAGCCTACGAGAGGCTCTTCACTTGTTGGCTCCAGTGTAACTTTCAGCTTTATCTCCTACCAGACCCTCCCGCTTGTCTTGTGCTCTGGCCACCACCATCTCGGTGTTTCCTAACAACCTGCCCTTTCACATCTGTTTGATCTGTATTTGCTCTGTCTTTATCAAGTGATCTCATCTGCCAGGACTAAGTACATTTTTCTGATTTTCTGCCTTATGAATGCCAATAGAAGTCCCGGTCAGCTTTTGAAGCCTTTCCTGACCCCGCTAGACGTAATTCCTCTTTTATTTGCCTTCCTAACACTTTGTATCTTCAATACACTTTGCCAAATTTGGCTATAAGAAGCTTTTTATCGATATGTCCTCCTCTAGGCTAAGCTCCAAGGCCTTACTCATTTTTTTTTAAAGATTTTATTTATTTGTGGGACGCCTGGGTGGCTCAGTTGGTTAGGCGGCTGCCTTCGGCTCAGGTCATGATCCCAGCGTCCTGGAATCGAGTCCCACTTCGGGCTCCTTGCTCGGCAGGGAGCCTGCTTCTCTCTCTGCCTCTGCCTGCCACTCTGTCTGCCTATGCTCACTCTCTCTGACAAATAAATAAATAACATCTTAAAAAAAAAAAAAAGATTTTATTTATTTGTGTGGGAGAGAGAGAGCCCAAGCAGGCAGAGGGGCAGAGGGGGAGAGAGAAACAGACACACTGCTGAGTAGGGAGCTGGAGGGGGGCCAGATCCCAGGACCCTGGGATCATGACCTAAGCCAAGGCAGACACTTGATTGAGCCACCCAGGCGCCCCTGCTTTATTCGTTTTTTAATCTTCAGCTCTGACCTTGCTGCCCAGTGCACAGCAAAAGCCCAATAATGTTGTGAACTGAATGGGTGGAGCCCATTGCATGTCCCTGATTTAAGAGGAATACAGGAAATCTTTCACTTACTCATTCAGTTTCATGTCATAAAATTCAAACAAACATTGAATGAGGACTACTGTTTGCAACACAAATGGGACATAAACTAATTCTGCTCTTAGCACATAAAGCCTCATGCTTTAACATCCAATTGAAACAAGTAGTATGCTGATGAAAGCTTTAAATACAAAGCAAGTTAACCCACTTTTAAATGCCAAGGTGACAGACTGACAATGCTTTGGGAATCCAGACAAAAGAGTGACAGTGACCCTTGCTGGTAACCAGAGAGGTCTTCCTAAGAAGCTATGACTCAGACTGGACTAAGGAATTCCTGAATGCAACTATTTAGCAACAGCAGTAATGAGGAACAAGAGAAGGTGGGGAACAGATGGGGGGGTAAATTCTTAGGCCAGGTAGGGGATGAAGGAGGTAAAAAAAAGGTGGGGCTGGGGCATGAAGAGAAAGCATAGATGTTTCTCTAAGTAATATAAAGTCTTAATCTGAGGAGCCTCAGCAGAAAGCAGTGGGAATTATGGGTCTTTTGAAGGTTTCTAAATTTGCGCCTATGTAGGAGGTAGAATGAGATTGAAGATTCTAAGTGGTTCTTTCTAGGAGGTGTTTTTCTAATAGGGATTAACTATAGAAGAAACTGCATCAGGAAGTATTTTTAATACTTTAAGAAATGCCTCCTTGAAGTCAAGCACCGTGCCAGGTGCTGGTAAACCCACAATGAATAGGACATGGTCCGAGATCTCAAAGAACTGCAGTCCAGTGGGAGAGCCACCCATCTTGGAAGTGTCCTAGAGGAAGCTGGATAAGGCAGTGAGACTCTGCCAATGATGGGACCCTCCATTCCTGTGATTCCCTGTGGGTAAGGGCTGGCCTAAGGCAGAGCGAGGAAAGTGGAAAAAACTCTTATATACAAGTGGAATTTTTAAAGTGGAAATAAGTCCTGAGCTTAGTGACTGCTTAGATGAAAGAAATGAAGGAACACTCAAAAATTTAAATTATTAATTGTAGGAAATTGGGAGAATGAACTAAATGGGTGTAAGAAAAGAGAAATGACTTCAAGACATGGAGAGTCTAAGACAATGACAGAATATCTAAGGGCCCCTGGGTGACTCAGCGGGTTAAGTGTCTGCCTTCAGCTCAGGTTATGACCTCAGGGTCCTGGGATCAAGCCCAGCTTGGGGCTTCTTGCTCAGCAGGGAGTCTGCTTCTCCCTCTCCCTGTCCCTCCACCCTGCTTGTTCGTTCTCTCTCTCCAATAAATAAAGTCTTTAAAAAAATAAAAAGAGTTAATAGGTTGGAGGAGATACTCAGAAGGATCATTGACAGGAGGCAGCCAAGCGAGCCATGAGAACGAGTGAGCTTTCTGAGGAAAGAAAAGTGCATTAACCCTCCAGGGAGCCCAGGAGTTAGAAAGTAGGTGGAGGAGGAAGAGGAGTTAAAGGGTGACACACATAAGAAATGTCACCTTAATTGCCCCCAAAGCTCATGAGTCCCGGTTTCTGTCTCTCAGAGAAGTACTGAGGTACTGTTTATGGCAAAAGGCTGATGTTCTCCAAGCCTGATGTTCTCTAATGCTCCTGAACATTTACTCCACAAATAAATGGATTGTTTTCCATGTACCAGGCACTGTTCTAGGCATTGGGGATATAGCACTGAACAAATGGACCAAACTCTCTCATGACGCTTATATTCTGGTATGTAGCTAATAGTCCAGATAAAAAAGCAAAACATAAGAGAATGGGAGGTAATGATAGGTACCAAGGAATAAAATAAGGCAGGGAAGGAGAGAAGTGAGAGCTGGGACTATCCAGGATGGTGTTGCAATCTTTAAAGAGTGGCCAGGGAAGGCTTATAAAGAGGAAGACATGTAAGTGAATATCCAAAGGTGGTGAACATTATTCCAGGAAACAGGAACAGCAAGAACAAAGGTCCTGACCTGAAGCATGCTTGGCAGTGTTCAAGAAGCAGCAGGGAGCCAGTGTGGCTGGACTGTGGTAATTGAGTAAATGAGGTCAGAGAGGAGGGAACAGAGATGCAGACGAGGAGCAGGACACCATGGGCCTTTTGGCTCTTGTAAGGGCTTTCCCTCTACTATGACTGAGAAGGACTATGACTATGACATGGAAGAGACTGGCTATTGACCAGACTGTTTCCTCTTCCTTCTACGGACACAGCTAGACTATAGTATGGATGGGTAACTGCGCTCTGGCCAAAGGAAAATTGGCAGAAATGATGTCTACCACTTCCAGACTTGTCTTACAGACCTGCCATGAGCCATTCTCCAAGCTCTCCTTCTGTGGCAACCCTAGGAATCATGTAGTACAGATGGCCCATCACAAGATGGAAGGAGCCCGGGTTCTTGTGGAAAAACCACTCCCTGAACCAGAACAACTTTTTTTTACTTTTTCTGAGTGAAAAACGAATTTCTATTGGTTATTTTCTACCTCTGATATATTGGGATTTATCTCTTTCAGAGCTAACATTACCTTAATACAGATGGGAAGACATTGGAAGGTTTTGAGAGAAAAAGTGACATGATCTAACATTTTAAAGGGGTTACATGTGACCAACGAGGGTGAGATTAGAAACAAGCCACCCATTTAGGAGGCTTTTCCAACAATCCAGGTGACGACAACGATGAGGATGGCTTGGTCCAGGGTGGTTAGCAGTGAGAAGTGTCGGATCCTATAGGTATCCTGAAAGTAGCTTAAGAGGATTTCCTGATGGGTTGGAAATGGGGTGGAGAGAAAGAGAGAGTCAAAGATGACTAGAGAGTTGGTGGAGAGTTGGACTTGGCCAAGAGAGAGTCAAAGATGACTTTTCTACTAGAAAGTAGAAAAATGGAGCTGCCATTGACTAGGATAGAGAAGACCTTGGGAGGAGCAAGTCTTCAGGGATAATATTGAAAGGTTAGTTTTGGACATGTTGAGATGCCTATTAGATATTCAAATAGAAATGTCAAGTAGGCAGTTGGATATGTGTCTGTGGAGTTCACAGTGTTCTGGACTAGCGATATAAATTTGGGAGTAATTGGTTTATGTGTGATATGCAGCCAAGAGTTTTGATTTGGAGATGGTAGAAGGTGTTGATGAGAATGAATCAGCAAAGGAAACTGAGAAAAGTCAGTGAAGGAGGAAAGTCAGGAGAGTGTAGTGTTCTCAAAGTCAAGCGAAGAAAGCATTTCAAGGAGAAAGGAGTAGTCACATATGTCACATGCTGGTAACAGTGAGAGGAGGATTGATTAGCCATTGGCTTTAGCAACGTGGGGATTAGGTTTGGTGGGGTAGTGGGTATCAAAACCTACCAGAGGGGTTCAGGAGAGAATAGGAAGCAAGAAATTAGAAACCCATTCAAGAAATTTACTTTAAAGGGGTGGAGAAAATTGGAGCAGAGGGGTAGTGGGGCCAAGGGAGGTTTTGTTTTATTTTCTTCTATTTTAAAATGGAAGAAATATGTTGAGGAGAAATACCAGCTTGTTGCGGATGGGAAGGATCCAGGAGGGAGGATAAAATTGATGTAGGAAAAAGGCAGAATTGCTGGAGCAATGTCCTTGAGTAGAAGAGATGGGATAAGATCTAGTACAAAATGGAAATGTTAGACTTTGCTTAGAACTGAGACGGTTCTCCCACAGTAACAAAGAGAGAAACTAGATCTACGGGTCCCAGGTAAGTGGTAGTCATGGTGGAGAGAGCTTGGAGTTCTCTTTCCTTTGCTGTGATGTTCTCAGTGAAAAAGGAAGTTGGGTCATCAGGAGGCGCTGGGGTTCTGAGGGGAGAGAAGGTTTGAGTTAGCCATTCAGCAGAGAGAACAGATGAGGGAGCATAGTACGATCTCCAAGCAATTGAGGACCCTCCAGTTAAGGACCCTCCCGAAATTTGGGATGACTTTGAGGTAATACTGGTTAGTATATCACATGGTTTTCTCCAGGCAAGTTCAGCAGCATGATGCAGGCATAGAGTTGGTGGAGAGTTGGACTTGGCCAAGTAAATAGAGTCACGTGGAAGAGGCAGAAAGGTGTTGAGGGTGCATGGAAGGGAATGGTGATAATAATGACTGATCATGGAATCTAGGTTGAAGGGGAAGGAAATGAGGACATGAGGAGAGTGAGGGCCAGTGAAAACCCAGAAGGAGCAATAGATTGTGGGATTAGTGGGTGGAAGGATTCCTGGACTCAGGGAAAGACAGGAGGTAATAGAGCTGAAGAGTGGGATTCATGGGGTGAGGTGCAGTTATTAACAACAAACTCTAGGATAAAATCACAAAAGTCAGTGGCTGATAAGGGTAGTGGGCAGGATTACTGGGGTGCAGCAGCTCAAGGAACCAAGACCAGGGCATGGGAGGGTTCATCTAGGTGGATACTGAAATCACCAACAATTAGGACAAAACTCATCCCTGGAAAGAGTGATGGTGATCCAGGACCTTACCTTTTAGCCCTCCAATCCTTTTAATTACTCCAGTGTTGGAAAGGACCCCGTAGGTTATCTTAAATCAGAGTAAGACATCTGAAAAAGCTTTTCAATTGGAAAGTTGGTTGAAATACTCATAGTCTATTTTTTACTGAATGTGAAATATTGTGTATTTTAAATAAAGTGGCCAGTCCATGAACCATGAAACAGACACTCCTTGGTGACTCCCTTGATCTATAATTTGTGAAACTCTGATTTTACCTTTACTCTAAGCCTGGAGCCTCTCACTTACCTATGTTTTGAGGTTGGACCTCTTCTCTGTGGAATCACTGGTTTCATAAGCACTAACAAGGTATGTCAACATTTAAAGGGGATATCAGATGCAAAAGAAATTGAGCCAGTGTCTGTAGGACTGAGACCACAGCCAGCTTAGAACGTTGGACCACGAAAGAGAAAGTCCCACCTCACAGACCTTGTCTTAATACTGCCTCCTGAGGAAACTTTCTGCAGCCTCACACCCAAACCTTCATTTGAAACACAGGGCCAGGCTACCAAGTTAGGGAATGTGCTGAGGAAGAAGGTGCAAAATTTGAATCAAAAGAGGGAACAACAACAACAAAAATAAAATAAAATAAAAAAGGAAAAAAAGGAAAATTCAGGAGAGGCCCTTGGCTGGAATTGTTTTTAGTCCCTCATAGTTATCCAGAATAATTGGCACAGAGAAGAAAACACATTTGTTTGGGTATATGGCCTTACTTTCAAGTTTTAAATTAGATAAATAGAAGCTTCATGAGGTATCTCTCAGTGGTGTATTTCTTCTCTTGTCCTCTTCGGCTTCTCATTCGGGTCCCTTCTGTTTTCTTCTGTTACCACCTCTCTGTGAGATCTCCCCTCTCCTCTGACTTCCTCCCTCCACCTCCTCTTCACCGCCATTTTGTTCTCTTCCCCTCTCCGCCAGTCCTGCTTCCCTTTCCTTCCTTCTCTTCATCTCTATCACAGTTTCCTGTACCCGCACTGGTGGTGATAACAGAGGTGAGGTAGGGCAGGTGGTGGTGTGGACCAGAGTTGCGTAGAGGAATGATGCTGGAATGATGCCCTTACCCGGAGCCACGCTCCCAAATGGTTCTCCAAGGAAAGGCTATGCTGTCAACATGAGGAGACTCTCATTTTTCCTTAGTTGTAGCTTTCTCCTCCCCTACATCAGACAGAGTCCCTCAGAAAGCCGAGTGCGAGTGGTGTTGGCGAAGGCCGCATAGATTCTCCCCAGTGCGAAAAAGGGGTTCAGATAGAATTTCCTGTTAGCGTAGGGGAGAAAAATGTCCAATGAGATACAGCTCGCCTAAAACACTCATCTGTGGACACAAAGATACTTAAGGTAGTTTTTTAATTGTCAACTCTTAATAACAGGCATCTTGTAAGGGTTAGTGTTATATTGATATTATTTGACTGGAGAAAACACAAGCCACTCCTACCTTCTTTAGAGATCTCTCTCTGGTCAGACAGAGGCACATAGGAAGAACTTAATGAATATTGGCCAAATGAATACATGGATGAGGGATGAGCCTTTGGCACATGGAAAGATAAGGGCTGGGCTCCAGAGAAGTATCACCCCCCACCCCACGCTTTCTGGCCTAGTTCCTTCTCGTTCTATGACAGAAGGTTGGGGCTCCCCAAGAGCTCTGGAAAGGAAAAGGAAGAGCCAGCTTCCCACTCCCTTAAAGAAGCCAGAGGGAGGGACTGTGCTGCAGAGGAGGACAGGAGGACACAGCCCCTTCCACACAGCGGGGAGAAAGCAGGTCTAGCCACAACAGTGTTGTCCTGGTCTCTGTCCCTTCAGGGCCACTGGTTAAGAACTCCCAGGGTGGGGCGCCTGGGTGGCTCAGTGGGTTAAAGAACTCCCAGGGACCTCTAGGGGGGCTCTGGAGCTGCCACATTTAGGATTTCACTCAACCCAGTTGGAGGTAGAGAAGAACCGGGAAGGAACTAACAGAACCGAGGTGGCTTTGGCTGGCACCCCCTACTCCCACCCACCACCTCCTGGAATCACCCACAGGCCCCTAGGACCTGAACCCAGGCCTGAAATGGGACTCCAGGGCTGTCCCATGAAGACGGTCAGATTATTTCCATCACAGTACCTATATGAGTGGGGCCAGCTGTAGCCCCGTGGAGGCTGCCAGGGTGCTGAGGAGTGAAAGGGGCTGCGGCCCAGAGGGGTTCTCTCTTTCCCACTCTCCATAAGTGAGTGAATTTCTCCAGCTGAGGTCGCGGATGCAAGGGATGCCATCCTCTCTGTGAGTCTCTCTCTCTAGGTCATAAAGGGAATGCATTTGTTTGTACCTTTAATTCACAGAGCAGTCTTACAATTATGGCCCAACACTGGTGAGCTGCTTCCTATGAGCCAGGCATGGTCCCCAACCATCATGTGCCTTAAAGCTCTTTTACTTCTCACAAGGAGCTGGAGAGGTCAGCACTGCTGTGGTCCCCATCTTACTAGGACTCTGAGGCCTGGCGTGGTTAAGTCACTTACCCAGGGTCATATAATGAGGAGTCAGAGCCAGAATTCAAAGCCAGGCAGTTAGAGGCCATGTTTTAACTATTCTATCATTTGAACCAGGCAGTGCCAGTAAAAGGAGGGAACAAATACGGCTTGGAGAGAATCACTGAGTGAATTTCCCGAGGAGATTCAGCTAGCTGAACTGGCAATGGCCTTGAACCCAGATGCCCTTCAGCCTGAGCCTGTTCTCAGTCCACTTGGCTTCAGCTACTGTAAGGGTGGACTGCAGCCCAACAGCTTTGGCATAACCTGGGAGGGTGTTAGAAATGCACAATACTGACTCAAAATCTGCATTTTAACAAGATCTCCAGGGGACTGCTTGCACACTATAGTTTGGGAAGCGCTGCAGTGGGGCCGCACTACCCACTGATGGAGGAGTTGAAAGGTTCAGCCATACAGGTAAGCCTTGGGACACTGTTTTTTCCAAAGGTAGCTCTGTCTTTCTTTTCATCCAGAAGTTCCCAGGGGCTGGGGTATAATTGTCCTTCCAAACTCAAAAGGGTATTCTATCTGGACTGAAGAGTTGAAAAAGGGTTCCTTCAGTTCCAAGGAAAGTAAAGGGTCCTGGGGACATCCTAGGATGATTCATTGAAATCAGCCTTAGGAGAGCTTGGGCGTTGTAGTTCCCATGACAACACATACCTCGTGATTCTGAAATTCCAGCTGTTCTCTTGAGTCCTAGAAATAAGTGTGACTTATTCTGTCTTCTTCAACCACAATCTCATGGGGTATGTTTTGGGTGTGTGTGTGATGGAATGCACGTGTGAAAA